>CAJUYG010001333.1:30090-57387 GCA_910591675.1 Galerucella calmariensis
TTTCAATTTTTTCGACCCTCGTATCGTTTGTCAGCAAATTTTGAATATGGAATACGAAAGACTATTATATTATCAACCTCTATGTGAATTTTGATCGCGAGACGCCAATATATGGCATATGGACACACATATGAAGTATTCTCCCTGGTCAACGCCGGGTTTCACTGCTGAATTAATCATGACATCCTGTAGAAAAGCCGCAACACCCACCACTGGTTATAACTATGTTCAATCAAAATCATGAGGATTAATATCCATGGATGAAATTTTCATTCTGCAATTTCCTAAAGCGCATATGGAATTTATTAATAATTATTTATTACCTCAAAGTTTAGTAAACACAAGCATTACAGCAAACAATATTTGTAGCGGTATTGAACTATTTAAATTTCTATATAGGTATAGTCAATTTCTTTTCTCCATTAATTTTAACACTTAACACAGAAATGTTAACATGTCTTCAAAGAGAATCGAAATATCTTTCAAATTATGTGCCACTCGACCCACCATGCCATTAAAGATTCTTGAAGGGGGTAGTCACCCCTTTTAGGGGAATGACCATACAATCATAAGTTAACTATCAAAAGTTGTTCCCCTCGGAATCAAAATCGACGTTTCTCGGGGTTTGCCGCAAAAACCTCCCCCGCCAACAATATTTGAGGTGGACTGTTACTAATGCGCCACCCTGTATATAAACGAAATTATTTCCTATTTAAGTTTTCAAAGCATGTTCCACTCCTATCCTGTAGAGAGTTAAATCTTGGATAAAATTATTGACCTATCTTCTTACAAGATTTATTATTGAAAACTTTTTGTCTTTCCACCAGTCGAAAACACCAATTGAAGATTCTTCACTTTCAGAAACTTACTTTGTTACAATCAATTAAAAAGACATTTCTTTCTTTGTCTAGCATTCGTGGAAAAAAGCGAACTGCGACATGTTTTTCTCACTTCCAGATAGGAAAACTAATTTAGTTTTTCTATCAGACTATACGTCAACAATTGCAAGATATATTACCAGCTTTACTATGTTTAAATGGGTCACAGAGTACAGTTATTTTCTAATTCCAATGGCTGTCCGCTTGATGACGTTTCTATGAGGAAAAAAATATGGAAGGGAATATGTGAAGACCATAATTCATTCAAAAGAGGATATACCGGACAAAAAAATTGGAAATTCCACTGACAGCCAGGTTCTGCTTGAAGCTATCCAACAACTAGGTCTAAATTAGGTCTAAACTTCCAGGTGTCAGTGAATGTCACACCAAAATACTCAATATACAGTGCTATTCAAAAGTCGTCTCCCCCCTCGTATCTTTTGAACGGCTACACTTACATTAATAAATTTTGGAGAGTGAAAATAAAGTGTTGTAAACTTCTCTACGAATGGTAACAGGTGACGTAATAGTAATAGATGACGTCACAGTGCCACTCTGGCCAATAATTTTAAATGGGACCTTAAGGCAAGTGATATCTCGTTTGAAAGGCATTGACATTGGCTACATAGCCATATTAATTTTGTTTGGGCTTAAACTAATTTTGACTGATCAATTAAATAAATACCAAAATTATTATTTCACATTCAAATATTGAAGATTTTTCAGTCCGCCTCTGGTTAGTTGTCAAAAAAATTGACGTTTTTAATTTAATAGTATTTGTTGCTCTGCGAAGTTTTTCTAAATAGGTTGAATCAATAGTGGAAGGAATCTCCACTTTCCACAAAAAATAACTCGATTTTGGAATATTTTGGGAAAACTTGGTTAACATGTTTTATTTTTTTACGTATTTTCTCTGTAAATTCAACAAAAATAATCACATAACCTCAATTTCGCCCATACTATACATAATATACAAGCCTAAGCATTAATATCTGCTATGATCATCCTTTGGAGGAAATTCAAAGGATTAAAGGTAGGTAAGGAAAACGTTTCTACAAGATGGATGAAAATCACGACGTCATCCACGCAGAGTAATTAGTGCTTCCACATTATCCGGAGTGAATATATCTAGGTGATGTCGAGATGGGTAATAAATTACAAGGAAGGAAAATAGGGTGACTTCAAAGGACCTTGCAGATAACGCACATGTACAGGGTGTCCCACGACGAGATAAAACTATCTGTATATGGCAATATACTAATAGTAAAATCATGAAAATTTCTACGTTTCGGTTTTCGGATGCAATCTTCTTAACTAAAATATATTCTCTACCGGAAGTCGACTGTAACTTTGTTATTCTAAATAGAACACCCTGTATATTGATACATTTTTAAAATCTACGTAAAATTTTAGTATACTTTTGTCTACTCTACTATCTATCAAATTTTACAGAAAACATTCAATATCTGGATAACGGTAAGGTTTAGGTATAGGAAAGTATACATGAATTTGCCTTATTTTTCACCCCTGAATGCATTTAAATAGAAAAAACCGGGTGGTTCTATTTAAGAAAATACAGAAATTTGATATTTATGAAGTTAAACTTTGAACACTTTTTATACACACCCTATATAAAATGAAAATTTTTCCAATGTAGATTCAAATACTTCTGACCTTGCTAAAAGCAACCGAATAGAAACCATTTTCATATATTTGAGGGTATCCTCGTAAAAAAATAATTTACAAGGGTCTGCAGCGGTCAAATTTTTTACAAAAAAAACAACTCAAAAAGTATGCATTTTTCGGAAAAAGTTTTCAGACAAAACTATACTAAAATTTCACGTGAATTTCAAAAATGTATCAATATACAGGGTGTTCTATTCAAAATAACAAAGTTGCAGTCGACTTCCGGTAGAACCGGAAGTCAGCCATCTATAAAAATATTTTAGTTAAAAAGACCGTATCCAATAAACCAAAACGTAGAAATTTTCATGATTCTACTATAAGTATTTTGCTATATATATACAGAAAGTTTTAACTCGTCGTGGGACACCCTGTATATAACAGTCGTTGAATTCACGTAGATGTGATGATAAGTATTTTACTTCGATCACAATTATTATTGTTTCAAATCCAATTTTGTCGTAGAAATCCATGTCAATTTGAACAGAAAGATAAATTGATAAAATTAGGTTATGACAAATATTTCTGCACCGAGTAGTAGAGGCACTGTCAACTGTCAGATTATTTCACTTAGTACCTAATGTTTCCATGTTTGTACGTTTCTAATTTTGTCCCACTTTAAGCGAACAGATTTAATTAAAATATTGTACATTTGTCAAAGCCCGATGACAACACAGTATAGTAGTGAAATATAGGGTGTTCCATCTATAAAGCGACGTTTTAACACGATTTTCATCCACTTTAAACACTCGGATTAGTTCTAAATTTGTTTGCACACTTCTCAAGGATCTTTTGGACTCTATTTTGACCATCTTATTTAAACGAACAGATTCAATTCAAGCTGTACAATTGTCAAGCACTGTTGACAATACAATATAGTTTCAGAATATAGGGTTTTCCATTTATAACCTTAAAACTTACCCAATAAACACACAAACGTGTAATATACGTTTATATGTGGTAGCAGACGTTGATTAAGCGTTACAGTTGATTTTCGCAACGTTACTTTCGAAACAATTATACAACCAAACGTTAATTCTACCTATAATTAACGTATATGACTCAACTCATCACTATTCACTACCGTTATGAAACGTGTCTACATCGTGCTTTCTCAACGTATATTCAATCAAAAGTAAAAAACATCATATAAACGTTGAATATAACGCTACTCAATAACTTGAAACTTTAAGAAACCTATATTCTACGTGTAAATAACTACGTTCATTAAACTTATTGGAAATTACGGTATTTATCCGTTGAATGAAGAACTTAGTAACAACTACATCCTTCGCGTTACCTTAAGACAACGTTTCTAATTGATTTTAATTCAATGTTGTCAAATACCTCACTTGACTCTCATTATGAAACGTGTCCTCATCGTGCTTTCTCAACGTATATTAAATCAGAAATGAGAACCATCACATAAACTTGAATTTAACACCACTCAGTAACTAGAAGCTTTAAGCAACCTACATTCTACGTTTAAATAACTCTTCTTTTCTACGTTCATTAAACTTTTCAAGAATTACCGTTTTGATCCATTGAATGAAGAACTTAATACCAATTATATCATTAACTCCACCTTGATACAACGTTACATATTACTTATTATTCAACGTTGTTGACTACCATTCTCCACTACCATCACGAAACGTGTCCTCATCGTGTTTTCTCAACGTATATTCAATCAGTAGTTAGAAACATCACATAATAAACGTTGAATATAATACTACTCAATAACTCTAAGCTTTGAGCAACCTATATTCTACGTTTCAATAACTCTTTGTTTCTACGTTTATCAATCCTCATGAAAATAACGTTTATAATCCGTTGAACGAAGAACTTAAGAATAACTAAATCATTGATGTTGCTTTGAGACAACGTTTCTAATTGCATATTATTTAACGTTGTAGACTACCACTCTGCTCTAACATTGTAAAACGTGTTCTCATCGTACTTTCTCAACGTGTATTCAACCAAAAGTGTCAAACAGTACATAAACGTTGATCATCCGGATCAAAGCAACGTGCGTAATAATCTCTTTGGTAGACCACCTCCCTTCAAAATTTTCTCGTAGTGGCGTACCAACGTTGATATAATTATAGAAATATTACGTTGTTTCAATGTTTTTACTTCAACGTTTTTTATACGTTAATAATACATAATTTATAAAATTCATGTTTCCTTTGCATTTTACTCAATAACTATTGAAAGGAATATGTAATGTTATTGTTAACCAACCTTGTGTAAATACTAACTTCTTCGTCAGATCCAAAGACAATTTATTTTGATAAAAGTAATATTATATATTAAGTATTGAAAGTACATATTAGAGATACGTTGAATAGATAACGTTTCCGTAACTTGATTGCCAAGTGTATTTCGTTGCATCGAATATAATGATTAAAAAAATCCACAATAACCAATATTTTATATATATACCTCATTTTCTTGTCCTCATTGATCAAGTTATTTATTGTTTAAAATAAGAGACCTATGATTATAACTATACAGCATACCTGTATCGGTCATTCATCGAGGGAATTTATGCATATTCCTCATATATTTGTAATTTATCACTTTTTGGCAACGCTGCACGGTCAGTATGGTCTGTTGAAACGCCACTCGCCATAGTCGCCATTTTGCATTTGTTGAAGATTGTGTCTGCACGTGTTTGTTCGACTGTTAATAATTTGGTAAGTACCTTGTGATGTGTTAATGCACTGTAGAATATTAATAAATTTTTGCAGTTGACGTGAAAAAGGAATTTGGTGCGGCACCTGACGTACAGATAGCCGATGCTACGAAAGATTAACTAAAATTCGCGAAGAAAGGGATGAATGACGCCCATAAATCCAAACAACGAAGAAATCCTTGAATCTCACTTTTGATTATAAATAATTTTTAGTGATTTTTAAGTTTAAAGGACTTTAGATTTAGTTTATTTTTATAAATTTGTATAGATATTATTTTTCTGCTTGTTTTATCATTATATTATTTCAAAAATATAAACATTTTCGTTTTCATTTTCAGGTCTTGTACAAAATCCAGGAACAACGAAGAAATATACATCGGGACGAAAATCGAAAAAAGGCCTTTTCGATTATTTTTCAAAAGCTATCTAATGACACCAAACTTGATTAACCTTACACTTCTCCTGGGTGTAGGGCAGGAGCAACTTTTAATTGTTCCCCCACTTTTTTTTGCAGATTAGGATTCTCCAGAGAAAAAAAATTGCTTTGATTCCACGTACTATAATCGATTCCCCTTCCTAGGGAAGACGAAATCAAGTTTTAAACTTGATTTAAGTCCAATTTTTGTGATACATTTTGTCTCTTATTTTGAAATAATAATACATTTTGCATCGATTATTGTACAGTATACCTACATGTTTTCAACGAATATAGTATTGTTTTGTTTTTAACTCATTTCAGATGCTTAAACAACTGAACCGAACAATAACCGATTTGAAATTCATTATTGTATCAGAATTGCAGACAATACCTACGTATTTTGTACCGAAGAAACCTAGTATGCCGAAAAAATGGATCTGATCAAGTTTTCAAATTTATCCCTCTCTTTTCTAGGGGTAGGAAGTTGCCCGTCCTCTGGAGGTATTGAAGGTGGGTAGAGTTTGGTGTCATTTGTGAGCTTTTGAAAAATGATTGAAAAGTAATTTTTCGATTTTTGTTCCGGTTTTTATTTCTCATGATATTTCACCGTTTCAAGACTTGGTACTAACCCTGTATGGTATTCATTCTGAAACAAGTTACGTTCATTGAACTTATCGTATTGGTATTTTTGAAACGTTTATAGAACGTTTCAGGGTAATAATGATCAAGGTTGAATTGAAGTATTATACAAACATGTAATCATCGTTGCTTCTACCGAGAGTTTTATATTGCTTGGATACTGGAATTCTACGTTCAATTTCGGTGTTATTCCAATATGTTTCATGGTCCCCACGAATCGAACATCAACGTTGAAAATTCGTATTTCTGCAACGTTACATGGAAACCAAAAGATATATCGTTATAGTGACTTAGAATCTCACTGGATAAATAACGTTAAAAACCCGTGGTTAGGTGGAGTTACGTTGAAACCAAACTATAACGTTATATTTCAGTAGAGTTCACATTATAACAAGTATGTTTTCAACTTGAAAACAAATTTAAAATCAACGTTATATATTCGTATATCTGTAACGTTACATCGAAACCAAAAGATATCGTTAAATTGAAGTAGAATTTTAATGGATAAATAACGTTGAAAAACCGTGAATAAATCGAGTTACGTTGAAACCCAACTACAACGTTATATTTCAGTAGATATTACATTATCAGGGGTATATTTGCAACGAGGGAATAACATTGAATCAACGTAATCAAGTAACGTTACCGTAAAACCAGAATGAAACGTATTTCCTAACGACATTTTGCCGTTTTTTCAACGATGAATGCTGGTGGCGTTACTTGAAAAATTAAACGTTTTTTTCGCGTATCTGTGTTTATTGGGTAACTTTAATGCTCAGATTAATTTGAAATTTAGCACGATCATCAAGAACCGATTGAAATACAATATAGTAGTGAAATATAGGGTGTTTCATTAATAAGGCGACGTTAAAACTCGATTTTTTTTCACTTTAAGCGCTCAGAAGTATTAGAAATTTTCTTTGGATCAAGGATCCTTTGGACTCAATTTTGACCAACTTATTTAAACAAACAGATTTGATTTGAACTTTGTACAATTGTCAAGGACCCTTGACATTACAATATAAGTAGTAATTTATTTTTTCCGAATAATAATTCATAATTCCTCCAGTCCCTTTAATTTTAAGGATATTAAAGTAATATTTAATTTTTTTTTGATAATGTAATGTGGTTGTTACGGGGTGGGATTCGACGTGGATCGGCCTCTCAACTGATGGTGTTGCTGGTCACTCGGAGGGTCATCTTACAGGAATAAAACAACTACCTGTAGCACTGGCATACGTTCTATTTATTACTTAAACTTACTACTATACATTATCCTACTTATTCCTTATGAATTGTGATATTCATATTCTAACATTCTCATTAACATTAACACTAATATTAATAATAATTCTTACAACACTATCGTTTGCATATTTATACGACAAGTCAAGTTCATCATAAGTAAATATAAATAATACTATTTATGTTTATTCCACGCTCTGAAATTGACGACTTCGTACGTGCGACCTTCCTACTTCTATTTATGTAACATGATTTATTGAAATTAGCTTCAAGGGAATTTATGTCTTTTAATTAAATATCATTGTGAACTCATTATATTGACCAGAAGGCATCCTCATTCTCTGTTTCTCAAACCTTTTCCAACGAAGTATCACGACCCCTCCTGCTATTAAAAACATCTGAGGGGGTAGCTGTCGAGTGTAGGGGGTAGAAGGAGTGACAATTTTTGGCATGTTATAAAACACGGACCTACAGGGAAATTTTCGATAGCTAGCGTGATCTTTTCGATAGTTAGCGGCATCTTATCGCTATAAGATCCCGCTTTATATGGGATTTTTAATACGGAAGGGTAATATTCGCATGAGGACTGCAATTATTCAACTAATATTTTCCAAACTCGTTGAAAATGATTGAACGTATTTCAACCAATTCATGGTGCTTATCACTTCCGTTATAGTCAATTTTTAAATGAAAATATTTACACATAGTACAAATTTGAATGTATAAATTCTCTCTTAATCACATTAAATACATTCGACATGATTATTTTCACTGTTGCTATAAGCTTAATATTCAAATTAAATAACAAAATCCTACGGTATCAGTGCAGCTCTGAATAATAATAATAAATAATATAAATAATAACGAAGCTTAATATTCATACGTTACCCCCTCTCCGCAAAAACATTTTAATAATGAAAATATGAAATACTGATTAATAAAAACCATTTAAACCGTTTCAATTTCAATAATAATTTGAAATTATAATTTATATATTTATATAGGGTGATCCGTGACTAATTATACCTAGAACAATCTCCACTACAAAATATTGCGATACAAACCAATAAGCCTCGATAAAATATTTAGAGAGATACAGGGTGTTGAAAATGAAATTTTAATTTTCGTTTCTCGTTTTTTCGTTTTCGTTTTACATGCACAAAAATTTGAGGTTGGGGTTTCTTTGATATAAGAAATCATAGAATTTTGCAAAGGGCGCCACATAGGCCACGTTTGTACGCAAAACTTTTTTGCCTTCCACATTGGCGCTACTTTTGTAAAAAATAAATGAAGCCACATCAATACAACAAATAAAAGGTATACCTGTTATGACCTCCAAATATTAACGGTTTTAGAGATAATCACATTTTAGTGATTAACTACATGATTATTATCCAATGAAATTACTAATATTAATAGTCATCGACTATCAATAGTAATTGCAATAATCCTAATAATGATAATAATGATGATACTAATAATGGTAATGTTAATTATAATGTTAATAGTCTAATAATCTAATGGTTCTTAAAATACTATCGTTAGCATATATATACGACAAGTCAAGTTCATCATAAGTAGATATAAATGATAATATTTATGTTTATTTCACGTTCTGAACTTGACTTCGTACGTACAACCTTCCTACTTCTTATTTATGTAACGATTCATGATTTATTGAAATTAGCTTCAAGGGAATTTATGTCTTTTATTTAAATATTATTGAAACTTATTGCTATGACCAAAAGGCATCACCCTTTCACAAAAAGAATAAATTCCGTTGAACTTCCTTTCCCCCTAATGAAATGAATTTACAAATCTCCTAAAAATAGATGATAAATATTATTAAATAATGTCGTTAACCTACGGTTACATATATTTATAAATTAATGTATGTGCATTATCTTTAAAAATTGTCTACGATAACTTAGTTGTTTGTCGTGTTTATTTAGGTTCACTAAATGTTTTTATTACTTATTACCCGAATTTATTTACTATCACTAATTGTTTATGGTGTTTGTTATTACACTTTGTTTACTATTCATAATTGTTTGTAAACACACTCGCACTTTTGATTCTTACGCTTTTACAATTTTTAAGTCATTTTACAGTAAGGGTATATATAGTCTGTTTTTGTGTATTTTTTCCATCACACCTGATTCTAATTTGATTTTACAGTTAACCTCACTCACCTCTGTGACTGTAAATGGACCTATATATTGAGATTCAAATTTGGCTCTATTTTCCCTTTTTACTAAAACTGAATCCCCTATTTTAAAATCAACCGGATTAGCTACCTCACTATTTTGACTTTGTCTACTCAGTTTATATTTGGTTAAATATTTCTCTGCTCTCTGATGAGCTACCTGAAGTTTATATTTTAACTCATTCTGATATCCTGGCAGGGTCGCCATGTAATGAATGTATCGTCGATGGATACTTGGTAGATTATAGGTGTGGAAGGGTCTCTGAATAGGTGGTGTTGCTGGTCACTCGGTGGGTCATCTTACAGGAATAAAACAACTACCTGTAGCACTGGGATACGTTCTATTTATTACTTTAACTTACTATTATACATTATACTACTTATTACTAACACTGATATTAATAGTCATCGAATATCAATAGTAATTGCAATAATCATAATAATTATAATGATGATGATACTAATAATGATGATAATGGTAATGTTAATTATAATGTTAATGGTCTAATAATCTAATAATCTAATTGTTGTTAAAACACTATCGTTAGCATATTTATACGACAAGTTAAGTTCATCATAAGTAAATATAAATAATACTATCTATGTTTATTTCACGCTCTGAACTTGACTTCGTACGTGCAACCTTCCTACTTCTTATTTATGTAACGATTCATGATTTATTGAAATTAGCTTCAAGGGAATTTATGTCTTTTATTTAAATATTATTAAAACTTATTGTTTTGACCAAAAGGCATCACAAAACTACTCAATCGAGCATTTGACTTCAATTTCTTTTATGGTACTACCTGGTTTCATCCAAAAACTCCCATGAAGTTAAATTATAAAAGCACCCTCTTCTCTTGACCTTTGCACGAGACAGTTGACAGCTGGCAATTGACAGATGACACGGAATATTTAATAGTTGACAGGAAACCTTGGATATTCATGCATTAACCTCACTTTATAGTTGTTGGTTTTAACCTTAGCCACTCCATATGTCAACTGTTATATTTATATTTGTAGATTAATGTGTAATTAATGTTTATTATTCTTATTATAGTTAAAAGCGCTCTTCTTGTGCGGGTTCAAAGGTCACTAACAATATGTATCAAATCAGAAGACACAGAGGTTACCAAGATGTGAGATTACAAATATACCCGGAGAAAATGATGATGGTTGATGTTTCTTGCAACAGGTTGACGAATTTTCACTTTTTCATTCATTCTCGTAATAATCTATCAGATTAAGTACCATTTTTTTTGCTTTATGATGCAATAAACCGGAAAATTCCTTCTTATTATATTCATATTGTCACTTTGAATTGTCAAAGTCACAAAATTGACATTTGAATAAAAACTGCGCTGGTGAAAGACTTTTTAGAATCGCTAAAAACTAAATACATATCCTTTTTTCTCCCGTCAAAATTGCAGAAGTCTGTCTTCTTCATCTTACAGATTTTATTTGGAAGTTATGATTAACCGCAAACGGTGAGTATGTCTTGGTTGAATCGTATGACCTGTATAATAAGACTGCATTTGACTATATCAACCTCACATCTCACAGAACTTTCATTAAAAAAAAACTATCATTGTGATGTGTTCGACACCACATATCTTGTCCGGGTTCTGCATGGAAATTGAAAAAAAAGGTTAATTAGATTATTAAGCTCTCTCGCAAAATTTCACAGGAATTTCATTTGGTATATTGCTCTTTGACCAGATTAACTGCGAACCGTATGAATTGAGATTTATTGACGAACGGATGGGTATAAATTACTTATTATTACAAAGCCTTCATCCTACTGACTGCGCCAAATTAAAATTAGAGTTACCTACCCTCGAGAAGGGTGTTTTCTGTTACCAACAATCAATGAAACTAGCATAGAAGCGTTTTGAAACTGTCATTAGAGTGAGTGAGTTTGAAGAACTTATTACAAAGTATACAGGATGGTCATTTTTTCAATGTCTCAAAGGTATGTATGCATAATTAAGGAAATGTTTTGGTTTGTTAGGCCAGACGACGGGTAACAACTACAAGTAATTAGCGATACGGCTGTTTTTTTTTTTCATAAGTACCTTGAAGTATGTAGATTGATATAAAAAAAAGTTTACCACTCTATCGATTTCCCAAATTAGAAAAAAAAAATCAAAAAACTTTTTTTTTCGAAATTTTTCAATATTTCGCGCTGGGAGGAAGGTAGAGGAAAATAAAAAATAACACCGGATAGGGGAAGTGTTTTGCAACAAAAAAGGTTTCTTGCGTTTCTTTCGTCCGAGCAATGGTTTGTCCGGAAAAAATTCGGTAAACTAAGTATGTGTTCCGCATCCGCGCGACTCTATTTTCTGAAGCGCGGCGGAGTACATTAGTACATTATAAACTATTGTACAGTTAAAATGTAGATATAAATAATTGTAATACAGCGTTTTGAAGAGGAAAGTGTCGGCTTTGAGATGGCATTTTTTTGTCATAGCACATATTCATTTTTAGCAAATTACTTATATATAATATACATATTATGTTCTAGAAAAACCAAGTATCTCAATAAAAAATATATTATATAATAAGGTGGCATTGAACCAATTTCTCGAAGGATGGAAACTGTTATTTAGGAGGTCTGTTCCATAAATAAAATTTACGGATAATTAATTTTTCCTAATTACGAAATACGGCAATTTCCATTATCTTGTAAATTTTAGGAATCTTGAAGTTACAAGAAAATATATATATTAAATACTGTGACTTTGATAAAACTGGAGTAATTTTATTGGGGTTTGCGTGGAAATGTTGGGGAAACTTCTAAGATCAAGAATATGAAATTACAAAATTAATTAATTATAAAGATTAATATTCAACGAACAAAATGTATATAGTGAAAATGTATAAAAGATGATTAATATATAATTTTAAGATATAATTTTTTTCATACCTTTCTCCAATAAAAATATTTAAAAATCAATTTATCACCTTTTATTTATTATCTACAACCTTAATTCTCACCAAATATTGAAAAAAAACTATATTTTTTTCCGTAGTTTACCGAATTTTTTACGGACAAACCATTGATCGGACGGAAAAAACGCAAGAGACCTTTTTTATTGCAAAGCACTTCCCCTACATGGTGATATTTTTCATCCTTCTCCACCTTCCTCCCAGCGTGAAATATTGAAAAAATTCTGAAAAAAAGTTTTGGTTTTTTTTCTAATTTGGATAATCGATAGATGTCTAAACTTTTTTTTATATTAATCTACATACTTCAAGGTACTTATATTTGGTGGTATTTACCACCTACGGTCTTTTAATGGAAAATATAAAAAAAATTCATAATAAATCAACTCATTATGCCTCTTCCTATGTAAATCACTTAAAAATGATCAGAGATTGCAGATGGATATCGATTTACCTTCATTTCAATGGAATTTCGTTTGAAAGAAATTGACATCTGGTATTGTGGACTAAGAACTGCTAGACAGCTGAATGTGCTGGCTTACATTTCAAAAAGTAATTTCTCTTGCAAGATTTGCTTTAGTTTCGAACTTGAAAGACTTATCGAGAATATTGGAACATTATTAAACGTCTAATGAAGCTAAGATCATAGGTTTACTTCATTTTTTTTCCTAAATACATTAGAATTATTTTAAAGACTACTGATGTTGATGTGATTCGGGAAAATGAATGCAACATTTTTTATATTAAACTAAATCCGATAAATTTCATGTTGTTTACTGTCTAAAATTAGACAGTGCCGTACCATATGAAGTTATCTCTTTTTGCCACGTCTGAGAAAAGTTTTCCTATTAACCTAAATTTGTTGCCAATTATGTAATGAAATTGATCAAGAACTACTAGACCAACATCTCGTGGTTTAAATATTAATTCCACTGGATGAATTGATAGGAATCGAACAATCGAAATTTATATTTCCATTTATATAATAAATGGAAAAAGTTTGGAAGGATCTGGTCAATATAAATTATATTTTTTGGCTTCCCTTGTTGATAACAATGTTCGTGACCTCAATTGGTTACACGCTGGCGAAGCAGCTTGCGCCTGTGTTTAGGGAAGAGCTACACATAACCTCACTTACTCACTATCAGCGATAATCTATTTATTAAAACTACTTAAAAATTATGGATCAGAGTCAGAATGGTATATTATACACTAAGGTGGTGAAAACTATTATATTATTATTGTCCAAGCTCCAAGATTATTTCCACGAGAAGCATTTACCCCATCGTCTGACTGACAAGTACACTGTCAGTTTTCGATATCTTATGAACGTACTCGTTATGTCATGTTATGTCAGTCATTTTTCGTTAAGCGCGAAATTTGAACCTGTTGCACAAGTTTTTGTTAAACTTCTATCCCTGAGTTCTCAAAACATCTGAATTTATCATTGACCTAGGTTATTAATAGGAAAAATTATTATCCACTGATAGAGAAATTCAACTCCTCAGTTGGCTAGAAGGAGCAATCATTGTCAACTTCACAACCAGTATTGGAGAAAATACGTTTGTTGGTTGATATTCCACACACAGTACTAACAAGGCGTACGCCTCTGACTTTTATTATCCATCTCTGACTTTTATTATCCACCTCTTGTCATTTCATTTTATACTGTTATCATTTGAAGGAGTTTAAAAATAATACACTTGGATTTAATAAGGAGTATAAGGCAGCCATGTTTCAATTAAGCTTTCATAAGAAAAGGAATGTTCGGAAAAAGTCTCTTGTTGGAAATTAATATATTTCCCCCTGACCTTTCAAATTTCCCTTGGAGCTTGGAGATTTTTAAAAGTTGTTGACAACATATGAGAAAAACTGATTCAAGCTTTAAATTATGTTTTAGTTTCGTAAAAAATTCATAAAGGGATATAAACTTCACGGAAAAGTTTATATCTCGCATTCCAACCAAATAAGATTGTTTCATTTTGACATGAGGAGATTGTAGGTGATGAAATAGTGGACCAGTTAGCTCAAGGAGGCCCTGAAGGATTACATAAGCGAACAACTCTGGAATTAGTTGGGCAAAGAACACCATTTCACCTTCATACCCCTATATAGAAACTTCTGAACTTGAAACATTAGTACAAAGATCTAGTTCAAATATCTGTGCTCTGTTGGGCATAGCTCACAAGTTTTTCCATAGACTTTGGCCCAGGTAGCAAGGTTACGTGAAAATGACGTCGGAATGTGATCATGAAATGACTAGAAATGACGTCATAAAATGACTAGAAATGACCAGTTTAATGACGTGCATACGACGTAAGAATGACCTCCTAATGTCGCGGACCAATGCCGTCATTTGTATAACCTGATTTACACGTGATAAGAGACGAGATTTTAAATTGTTGTATGACTTTGCTTCATTAAAAAATACTTGAGAAGTATAAAGGAAATGGAGCATACCTATATAAAAATAAAGCAATGTATATTATTATTTTTATAAAATTCATTCATCCAAGCATGAGAAACAATTGTAATGAAAGAGCCTTACATTGAAAACCTTAAAAATGATAATAATAGCGGTCACACCTTTGAATATCACCAATATATTCGCATTTTTTCAGTTTTTTTGTGTGCTTTATTGAGATCATCTGAAAAATAAAAAACAAATATTTATAAAAAACACCCAAAGCCATACCAAAACCTTTTTAACTTCTTTGAGAATATATAGAAACTACAACTAAGTAAAATAACGCACCACAACTATTAGACGTCATTATCACGTCGATTTTTGGTCATCTGAACGTTTTCGACCAGTAGTCACCAATTATTGACGTCATTATGACGTGCCCTTGCTAGCTGGGGGAATAAATAATTTACCACCAGAAACATAAGTCTGACAGTCATAATTTATTGATGTATTTCACCTTCTCCAAATGAATAACATCTCGTAAGTACGCGAAGCAAGTGCAGATAATGCAGACATATAAGTGGGATATGCACACATGCACCACATAACTGCCAAACTTGAAAAAGTTTGCGGTGATTTAAGTATTAAAGTTGTATCGTTGTTTTATTAAATATTCTCGAGAACAACGAAAGTTTGTTTGGGGAAGAAGTCAAGTTACCTACTAGCTGTTACTTTGTCGAGAAGTTTCAAGTGTGTTCGAGATGAAACTTATTTAACGTGCAAAAAGGTGACAAATTTGTTCTTGTAGTGAGTTAATTGTGAGCATTAAGAGAACTGGGAGACAGAAAAAAAGGATACTGTTGCAGGTCAGTCTTCTTGTTTGATTCTCACATAGAACAGTTGCGTCAGGAGAGGAAAAGACAGGCAGTAACGTAAATCTTTCCCGCGTCCTTTCTGTTATTGAATGGTTCAATGTACACATAGACAACGCAGAGCGGACGACTGATGCCATTCCTTCACTGCCTAAATGCGCAGTTCACATAGAAAGGAAGTCGAGTGCAGACACAATGACATTTATCTTTCTTGCGTTTTTTTATGCGATTCAATGGTTCAACTTGTACATTCACTGATACCTAAAAGATCTATTGTGCCCCCTTACTTCTACTCAGTTTCTGAGGAGAGTCTCAGAAACTAGTAGTTCCTTTAGTCCCATTCCCCGGAGGGATTTTAGGATGTCTGCAGGTTTCAACTTAGGCAAATGTTCCTCTTTTATCCAGTAATCTCCCAGGTGCTGTGCTCTACGATTCTCAAGTGCTGTAGAGTTGGAAAGTATGTGGATGGAGGTTTCTTGTTCCATTCCACAAAATCTACATTCTTGTTCCTCCACTATTTTCAGCATTTTCAGGTGTCCATTCAGGCGACAATGTCTCGTTAGAATACCCGTTAAAACTCTTAGCGCAGTTTTACTTTGACTTATGCATTCATTTGATGTCAACAGATAGTAGTCATCCAGAAGAGTCTTTGATTGTTTAAGCCCTACTAGATCTTTTTCTCGGCCTTACCTATTTCTTCCAATATTACATTGAAGTTGATTCCGCTAAAGGGTTCAGGCCCCTAAAAGGTATTTCAGTCCCCCTCTGCTAGTTCATACGCTATTTCAGTTCCTTCTATTCCTTAGAATTTTTGGGCTACAACCCCAGTTTCTTCCTGCTAGATTTCTGCACACCATTAGAGCCATTTTTGCCTTGTATGTAATCTCCTTTTCGTGTTTGTTGTCTCCATTCAATCTCGTTCCCATCAAGTTTTATGGTTTCGAGGTTGAGTTTTCTTTTCTTAGTGAAGGCAATGGTTTAACTTACAGAGAGGTGACGACTAACCACTCACGTTATTTTATTTGCAATTGTAATGTAAACATTTAGAATGCTCAAGCTGAATAGATCTGATCTGGACCATGAAATGCTTCACAAGAAGCTTCAATACTTTGGTTTTATTCACAATTTGTATAAACTAATATCAAATGACCATTCTAATTATAAGATTAACAATCAGAATGCTTGTAGGTAACAAGGCATTCCAATGTCTGGTTTTTGAATTTAATCTCTCTATTATTTTCATTACCTAGTTGTTTTTCATTTATCATCATCACTATTGTTTTATTTATGTTCACCTCCATCTTCATGTTCTCTATTTCTTCAGACCAATTATTCACTAGTTTTTGCATTTTGTTCTTTGTATTCGCTACTAAGACCACATCATCTGCATAGTGTGTCCCAGTATAATATTCATCTGCTCATATTTTTCTTTAGCTCGTCTCACAATTTTATCCATGATTATTATAAACAGTAATGAGCTTAAGCTATCTCCTTGTTTTATTCCCTTATACATCTTGAATTTTTCTGACCTTTGCCCTGCACTTTCGATTCAAATTTTGAAATTTTGCATATAGAACCTAAATACCTCAAATTAAATCTTCTAGAAGCTCTTGAGATTAATAAAAACAAATATTCAGATAATCCTTTCAACGACCAAATAGATATCAACAATTTTCCCTTATTAAACCTTTTCAGTTGTGAATGAATTTCCAGGTGAACTTGTTAAATTTCAGCTAATCCCTTATTTAGACACTTTTTGAAAGCCTCATCTATTCAAAATACGGATGACTCACATTTTAAGTTGAATAATCCAAACCTTAATTAGTGGTTAACGATCTAACACCCAGCCTTTTAATGTTCTTGATCTTATCGGACGTTCACCCTCCCTGCGTGAGATCCAAGATATGCAGTCCCTTTAAATAGGAAATCACCTGTTTAACAGGATACGGAAGGGCGAAATAGCCTCGCCGCTGCTTCAGGCATAACACAGGAAGCCACAGTTGACTGCGTCCCAAATTGCTAGACGCCATTGCCAATTTGGGATTTGATTGAATTTCGACGCGTCATTAGAGAAGCTGACGAGAAATCCGGATGGGATCTCGAGTGATATTTTTCGGGATTTTAATTACGTCTGAAACTATTTATGGATAAAATCAAATAGATGTTTTTTTATTTCATCTATATTGTTAATTTCATTACCTTGAAAAGCCACGAAACCTTTTGAAAGATCAATTGATATTATTTACAAAGAAACAAACTTCGAAAGTGGCAAGTAACTGAATGTAAATCTTTTATTCATACACCGTTTACTGCAGCCAATCCCAAATGACTTTTGTTATCTACAGTTCACAAACGTACTTGTATCTGAGAGAAAGTATATACTAAAGTGTACTAAATTTATCAATAAGACAATAAAACAAAGCTTAAATTAGAAGCTACCTCTATTTTTAGAACGTAGAGACAATTTCAGAAGTGGGACTATACCGCTTCTGAATTTCGTTGCAGTTTAATTAAAAACGGGAAGATTACACATCACATGAGTTAAATGTTGAGCTGAAAAACACTTTGATTGTATTTACTGGTCCACGAGTTTTGAGAGAATTACTCTAACTTAATGTGTTCTGTGAACTGTTACGTTAATTAACATGAACTCAATGCGATTCTTTGAATAATTTGGGAAGCTTTCGGTTAAGCCTGAAGATTATTATAATTTATTGTTTTTGATTGATTGAATACACAAAATTGATTAACATATTATTTGTTATAAAAAATCTATCCTATTATCCCAAAAAAAATAAGGATAACTTTTGTTGGTATTCACTAGATTCAATAATAGAACTATAATCACTCGACCCATACGTAAAGAGCTTGGTAACAAAAATAACTTGAAGAATTATGGAATCAATCCTGTGGAAACCTGCGAGATGAGGACTAGCGAAGATATGAGCAGGAATGAAGAATATTTCAAACTGCTGGTACAGTAAACATGATTTAATCACCAGGAGTAACTTTTGCAGGAGTTGAAACCTTCATAAGACCCAGGGAAGTGGTCACTAGTTGTTGCATTCGGCTACACACTCCTTGCGGATCCCTGTTGGATTCCCACCAACCTAAGCCACTCTTATCCGACCTGGAGATCTGGAACTGTCTTCAAAAGGTCACCTAAAACTGTGGAGACCAGCCAAGCTAGGGAACGAATAAATCATTTGAAGGGATGAACGATATAATACACACTGCATTTGATCACCAGGAGTAACTTTTGGAGCATGTAAAATCTTCATAACACCTAGGGAAGTAATCCCTAGTTTTTGGATTCAGTCAAACAAGATTTTCTTCCCTTGCAAAGCCCTGTGGGATCACCTACCAACCAAAACCACTCTTAGGTATCCGATCTGGAGACCTGGAACTGTCTTCAAAAGGTTAACTAGAACTGTGGAGACCAGCCAAGCTACAGAACGAATATATTATTGGAAGGGATGAACGATATAATACACACTGCATTTGATCACCAGAAGTTACTTTTGGAGAAGGTGAAATCTTCATAAGATCTAGGGAAGTGGTCCATAGCTGTTGGATTAAGTCTCACAGGATTTTCACTCCTTGTGAAGCCCTGTGGGATCTCACACTAACCAGAATCACTCTTATACGATCTGGAGACCGGGAACTGTCTTCAAACGGTTATCTGAAACTGTGGAGACCAGCGAAGCTACGGAACCCAAATATATTATTGAGAGGGTACAGTGAACATAATTTGATCACCAGAAGTACCTTTTGGAGAAGGTGAAACCTTCACAAGTCCTAGGGAAGTGGTCCCTAGTTGTTGTATTCAGCTCCACAAGATTTCCTCGCTATTTCAGTGAGACCTATTAACTAAAATCATCGTCATCCGACTTGGACCTCTGAAACTGTTTCTAGCAGACGTATCTTCAGGTAGCTGATTTTTTCTACCTTCCTGCTAAAGACATATCTCTGCTAATTATTTTCCCCCCATTATTCACGTGATTGCTCCTATAGTAACTGAAATTTTTGATGGCTTTTTATGCTCATTATATTCAAGTGTAGTTCATGCATTCCTCCTCTCCTGTAATCCTGGAATCCTTCTCTTTGCTCTAGAACTAACTTTTGTACTACACTACCACTTGTCTATAACCAAAATTATTGTTTCAGTCCAACACAATCCACAGTTATCTTACTACTACTAATAAATGTGCAGGCGAGCCTTGACTTAGACAAAATCATGCCAAGGATCCGGCACAGAGGCCACTGGCGGGCCCATTGTGCCATTCCTGCTACCTAGACATCCATGAACCGGGCCCATCAATAAAGGCCACAACCTTTTTCAGTGGATGCCTGCTTGTGTCTCCAGGGGCCATGACAGGGACTCCGAAGGTTCGCCTGCGTAATACAGCCCAGTGTGGACACTCTAAGAGAACATGGACTGACATTTCATCAGTCATGTCGCAACCCCTACATAGGGAACTTTCCTCTACTCCTAGGTTGTAGAGGTGCTTCCTCACACAGCAGTGCCCTGTTAGGAGTCCTACTATATTCCTCAACCTACTCCTTGGTAGTTCAATAGCTGCCACAGCGTGTCTATCCCTTCAGTAGAAGTTTTGATTGTCTAGGACCCTGCAGAGCATTCCAAGGGTCGGATACGGGCCGCTCCCTCCCCTTCCGCAGCTAGTGCATCCGCCATTTCGTTTCCTTCAAAACCAGAGTGGGCCGGAATCCATTCTAGCCGCACTGCGTTCCGAATTGCAAGATCAGCAAGTCGTTCTCGACATCCGTCAGCAAGTCCTGAGTAGATGGTATATCCACTCATGGCTTTAATTGCGCTGCCTGACTGTTGATGTATATGGTTATGCTACGATCCACATAACCTCTGTCTAGGTTTATGTGCGCACATTCCAAGATAGCGTATATCTCGGCCTGATATGCAGATACACCAATGGTACACAGTTATCTTACTCCCACTAGTTTTGTCATTGTCCTATTATTTCGCACTCGCACTGGAGAGCCCGTGATTGTAAAAAATGTTGTTCCTTGGACTGTGCAGTATGTTCTGTGATTGAATGTCAGTCTCTTTTCAAACCTTTTGTGAAAATATCGTGAAATTCAATTGATAGTTTTCAACTTAGCAAAAAATCCAGGAATAAGACTGCAATAGTCGAAGAATAAGTGATGTAAATTGATACTGGATGAGGTTTTTAATAACGTAAAATACACATAGATTCAAAAGTTTTGCAACACCCTCTTCGGATGCGAAGGAATTTTTTTGCGCTAACAATTTTTTGTTGGCTTGCTTATCAATGTTTACCATTTCAATATGTTCCATATTTTTTGCAATATATATACACATGCTTACAGTTTTTTTTGTAAGATAACATTTTTAGTGCGATCATTTTAACATTCAAGGCATTTGATTATTACGATTTTAAGTGCAAACATGAATCGTCAAGTCATAAGTGAGATTGACCGTGCAAGAATAGTGGCTTTAGTTGAAGAAGGTCATTCTCAAAGGTTCGTGGCAAACAGAGTTGGCGTTTGGCAAAGTGATGTGTCTCGTGTATGGAACCGGTATCTCCAGACCAATTCTCTTTGTGACAGACCTAGAAGCGGTAGAAGGCGTGTTACTAATCAGCGGCAGAACTATCCGAAGAAACCCGACCATGGCAATACTAGCACTCCAAAGAGATATGAGACATGCGTTGGGAGTTCAAGTATCGATCTCGACATTACGAAGACGAATACTTGCGACAGGTTTGAGGTGTCGCCAACCAATAAGAGTGCTCAGACTACAACCTGAGCACAGAGTTCGCCGACTACAGTGGGCTCTAGAACACGCAGCCTCGCATGAAGAATTTTGGAATTCGGTGTTTTTTTCCGACGAGACAAGGATTTGTTTGTTACAAGATAGCCATCGAATACGTGTGTGGCGGGATCCAACGAGAATTGCTCAGCTTGCCCATGCTCGCCCTGTGCCGCCCTTCAAAGAAGGAAGTGCTATGTTTTGGGCTGGTATCATCTTGAGTGATCGCACAGAATTAATTCATGTGGAGGGAACGATGACTGGTGATAGGTATCTCAGAGAGATTCTTTATCCTCTCGTGAGACTATGGCGCACAGCTGTTGGCAATTCCTTCGTTTTTATGGACGATAACGCCCGACCTCATCGGACCAGAGCTGTAAATGAGTATCTTGGAACTGAAGGGATCAATCTTTTGAACTGGCCTGCCCTATCTCCTGATATGAATCCCATAGAACATGCTTAGGACATGCTTGCCAGAGCAGTGGCAGCACGCAGAAATCCACCCAAGAGTGTACAAGAGCTTGTTCATGCGGCCCAAGGAGAATGGCGAAATATTCCTCAAACAGAATATCAATAATTTGGTAAACAGCATGGGCAGGCGACTTCGCTTGCATACATTCTGGAGGTGGAAATACTCTTTATTAAAAGTTCTCATGCAGGTTCTCACTTAACCTTTTTTTTTTAAAGAATCAATTTGTATTTAATTTATTTAATTTCTAAGAATACTTTTTATGTTTAAAGCAAGTTTATTATTGGATAATGAGAATTTTTGACAAATATACACGTTTTTTTTTTATTGAAACTAATTATTTGATTAATCTCTGATCCATTTATAATGAACCCCTTTTTGTTTTTCGGAGATTTAGGGTGATGCAAAACTTTTGAATCTATGTGTATTAATGATGATGGCAAAGGTGGAAGAAACACTTCAAGAGTTGTCCTTCTACACTCTCCAAGTTCCGAGGAACTTTGTGGTGAAATTAACATGGAATTGTATAAAATAGTAACTGGATATAAAGGCAGTCACTTTTATGTCAAAATTTATCTACCTAGAAATATTTATTAAAATTGTATGGGATATAAATAGCGTGAGTTTGCCAGCGGCCAGTGAACAGTGACAAAAACTGTTTATTAAAAACCAACACGACTGTAACATAGCTGGTACAGATAAAACTAGTGGTTTTTAATTGTCCATCGATAAATCGCGCACGAGTTAATTCAAGATAGCATTTCATGTTGTAAAATCGCGCTGACTGCATAAAAACTTTTACATCAAGTTAATTGATGTAGAACGTGTTGGAAAAACGACTATACACTGATATATATTGATGTTCGAATAATTTTTATTGCTCGTAAATAGAAACCACTTTTTATTTTTGTGTGTATTGATATATCACTCCGTGGTTTTTTTTGTTCACCGTACAGGAAATAATTGAAATGGAAATCAACAAAAATCGGCGAGAGATCCGGTTAGGAGCATTGTTGCATTCAAAAAAAGCTTGGTTTACTTTTTTGACGTCCAACTTCACACTGACACTTCTAATGAGTTCTGTCTGTAATAATTTGAAGGGTGGGTGACCCCCACAGCACTTAGGCCACAATTAGCACATTGTGCATCCTTCCGAGGTTCAGACTTCCTTCTGGCTCGTCATCCAGCCTACTTGTTTGAAGTAGGCGATAACGTCGCCGGAAGTAAGCTCTCTCATGCTGGCTTGTGTTAGCATGTACTCGCCGAATACAGAAAACAAATTGAGAGAGTGTCAGACATTCACAAAGAATGTGTTCGACAGTCTCATCTTCCTGTTCACATCCTCTACAAAGTGAAATGTCAGACAGACCCAGTCTGTAGAGGTGTTTTCTTTGGTGGCAGTGACCGGTCCGAAGGTGGCTGTCCGAAGGTTCTGTCTGTTCATAGTCACGTATGTTTTGGCTACTTCGCTGTCCGGATACTGCAGCAGTTCCTTAAACTACCCTTAAACTTATCAAAGAGTGTTCCTTTATTAGGTCAATCATAGCCGACGCCGACAGACCAATGAAAGTGCCAGGTCCCAAGAGTTTTTGGGAGGCGGCTTTCCTGGCTAGTGAGTCGGCAATGTGGTTACCTTTCGATCTACTGTGCCCCCTCATCCAGCCTAGAGTGACTTCGTTGTTGCTACAGGCTTCGATCAGGGACAGGTGACACTCCAGTACTAGGCCTGATGTGATACGTGGTCTGTTCAGGGCTAGTAGTGCTTGTTTACTATCTGTGAAATTTTATTACCTGTGGTGTTTCTTTTGGTATATGTAGATAGCAGTGAGCTCTGTTTGAGCAACGCTGACATTACAGCCCATCGCCCATTTGATGTTTAGATTTAGAGATCTGGAGTAAATTCCACATCCTGAGCCCATATTGGTTTTAGAGCCATCCGTGAAGATGCGGAGTGCGCCTTCTTCTGATGTGTCTTGTGTGTTCTAATGAGCTATTGTTCGTTGTTATGGTAACGCAATATTTTGTTCACGCGTGGAACTGGTCTAGGCTAACTAGACATCAATACATCCTTAAAGTCTCCTTTAGACCCTTCTTCAACTAACTGGTTCGCAAAGTCATCACCTGCAATTCCATCATGTCCGGGCACTGTGTTAACTTTTTCTAGCATATCAAGGGTTTCTTCACGCTTAATGGATGGATTTTTGTTAGCTGTAAGCAGAGCTCGGCTGTCAGAGAATATTCGAATGCTAAGGAACGTTTTTTTTTCTTGTTTTGTTAATATCAGCCTCAGTTTCATAGTTTGTTTTATCCCAGTATGAGATGATGATATTCACTAGCTTCCTTTGATGACCAACCAGCACTATGTCCGCAACGACCTGGCTTCATATGTCTTGGTCCTTTAACCTGCAGGTCAACTACTGATCCACAATTGTTCCTGATCTCATAATAGAGACCTCCACGGTCGTCTCTCGTGCTGTGATAAATCCTTGGTTAGCTTACAACTTTCTTTCGAATTGTTTGGAAAGAGAAATTTATGTCAAGTCACCCTGTATTGGATAAATCCGACTGTACCGTATGTCATGCTGCGCTAAAGTAAATGTAGTGAACTATCCTGTTGAAATTACGGCTAAGTTTTAGACCGTCAAGGGGGAGAAGTATATTATCTGATGCACAAAGTTGATGAAATGCAGTTTTTGTAATGTGCACTTTTCTTAGTACAAAATCCATAAAATGCAGTTCATTAATTAAGGTTTGATCGTATTTTCTGGTTCTTTCCGCACAGATGACATTTAATTTCATTATATCTGTTGGCTTGGCAATTCCCAGTGGGAATTGTATTTATTCCAAAAGCCACGGAATGTCTGTTAATGGAGCAAAAGATATTGTGAGAGCATAAAGATGGAGTCGAATAGAAACTAGAGTTCTGAGTCGTACGTTATCATTATTTGCAGACAAAAAAGTAAATACCTCATGATTAATTTTTTTTCACAGAATCCAAAAATAAGTATGAGTTGTCAGTACGTAACATTATACAGTTTCCTGTAATATTTTCGTATTTATTGAAAAGCGTTTCCAATAGATATCGCGAATAATAATTATTCTAGTTTTGAAAAATATTTTTCAAAGGCGGATGCGCCTCGTCAGTACAAATTGAATGGTATATTACATAACGTTTGTGAAAAATCACTCTCGCACGAGTAATGTACAGTATTTTTCCTACGATCACGTGATAATTTCACCGAATAATGTGTAATCAACATCTGACATATTAATACACAAAATGTCACAATTAAAGTCAACATAATTGATTTCAAAATTAACAATAACTATCAATAGTGACAAAAATTCAAGTAGTTTATCTATATAATATAGGTAGGTTATTACAATTAGGTATTAATTGGTTGGATAATGATAGAAGATGATTGAAGATGATTACATTTTCCTACTATTATAACAGTTGATTTGGATTAGCTGGTACAACATCGGAATAACAATTCCACTTTTCAAATAGATCGCTTCAAATTTAGATATTACATAGACTATTTCACTAGAGTAAATCGATAACTGACAAAATTTGAAGGTTTTGAACTGGCAATTTTTTGTCTTGTCGCGGCAATTTTTTGACGTTTAATATATCAAATCTATGTGTATAAAATTCTATTACTCTGTGATAAAATTCAATATAAAATCTTTGTTAGTGGTTTCTAAGGAAACTAAGTTGTTTATTTATTTATTTAACTGTCTAAAAATTATTAAAACTGTTTCAAAAATTTAAATAAGTATTATTAACATGAAGAATACAAGATTTGGAAATAATTCAATTAAATGAAATAGAGAGTACAATTAAGCAAAGTATACCGCGAAATACAATGAAGACAAAAAAGTCTGCGTGAAAACAGTTTAGAATGTTTCTGGACGCACGTAATAATTATACGTTAGAAAAGGATACTTCTGAACAAGTTATAGCAGAAATTCTTTGAAGATTATGGTTTTGACATGAAAAAAAAAGAGATGGAACTGATTATATTGAAGCTAGTGTGAAAACACTTTGGAATACGACTTCTCAAATGGTTCAGGAAAAATATTTTCTAGAATTTAACATCAAAATTGATCCATTTAAAGATATTACCTATAAATTTGCTAGATTGGCCAGGGATACAAAACGTAAAAAGCTTCAGGCTGAACCTGAAACCAGAAAAAGAAGTTCTAACGCGTTTACCAAAGAAGAATTAATGGAAATGGTAGAAAGCTATTCTGAAAATAATCCTGATGGGTTACAAAAAAAGTTTTTTCATTTATGTTCGTTCGAATTAGCATAGCGTGGAAATGAAGCTGATAATTGTGATATTAATTACTTTGAAAAAGAATATGATAAGAAAGGTAATTTTACTGGCAGGGTAGAATATAATCCAATCTTTTCCAAAACGACCTAGGAGGATCCAATCCTTATCTAACAACAACAAAATTATTTTTAACAGTACATCCAAATTGGAAGGAAGGAATATGGTACAAAAATTCACCATTGGGAATTAATACAATTTCAAAGTGGACGAAAATATCGGCAGAATCAATTGGTATAGACACAAAAAAAAAATAAAAATACTAATCATTCACATGGAGCTTCTGCAATATCTGCAATGGCAAAAGAAGGAGTTGGTGAACAAGAAGTAATTAAGCTTACAGGACATTCTTCTGTCCATTCTTTGAAACCATATTTAAAATTAAATGAAGAACACCATCTCCAACTTATAGAGAACCTTCGAGAAAATAAAAATAAAGAGGAGGAATCCTCAGTTTCTAACTTAAATTCATCACAGGTTATGATGCAAAACTCCCCAAAATAATGCTACAACGTACAATTATAATTGTACTTTTTACATAAATAAGTAGATTTTTTTTCAGAATGTTATTATTTTTTTGGATTTGTATAATTGAAGTTTGCAATAAATAAAACTAAATTTTCACTCTCGTGGTATTATATATGATAAATCTAATTGAAAATTATATATTTGACAGCTTGCCAGTGG
>CAJUYG010001333.1:57397-70770 GCA_910591675.1 Galerucella calmariensis
TAGGATAGATCCGAATTATGAGTGAATGAAGGTATTATTCTATCTGCTTATTCCTCAACAATAAAATGAAGCTAAATCGGAATTGCAGAGCAGTCAGACCTAGTTAGACCGAAGCAAAGACATTTCTGGATCAATTCAATAACCCAGTAATAATTATGTTTGACGATTCACTACTTTATGTCGTCTATCTTCATAAAGAACAACTCCAGCCCTAAAATAAAGTAATAAAACTTGTTTTATATTAGAGCTTAACCGTACAGTGTTGCAACTTGTGGATTTCCCTTGAATAAATTGTTTAAAATGTAGTGCTCGCGTTATGATATTTCCAGATCGTATTATTTAATAGCTTGTGTAGTTAATGTGATGAAAATGTTTCGACAACAGTAGTATAATCATTGTGGAAAGTATCGACCAATATTATATGTGTGAATAAAAATTCTGTTGAAAGTACTACAGAAATTACAAATTTATGTTGTATATATTGGTGTGATATTCTATGATACCTAAAATAACTATTATTCCCTTATGGAACTTTAGTTCTTTACGTCAAGTTATGTTTGGAGCGACCAGGGGTCGCGACGCAAAAGATCTGACCGTTACGCGTTACGTTACGCTACGTTATGTTACGTTACTTCGTTATGTGCCTTGCTTGCGTGCTTGTGCTCTATCCTTAGTCTCTCTCTCGTTTACGAAGCAGCGATTCATATGCTCCGGCAGGGATCCGAACCCGGGTCGCCCGCGTGGAATGCGAGCATTCTACCACTGAACCACCGATGCTATATTAAAATTCCATGCAAAGCTGGTATTTGCAGTGCTGGTGATTTACTTGAATTCGTTCGGATAAATTTTTACTGTTATTTCCATAATTTTTTTTGCGCGATTGATCTTTTTTGTTCATTTCGAAGAAATTTAAATTATTTTATTCGGAATTTATTTCAATATGATCGCGCAAAAAATGGTATAAGCATCTCGAACGTTAGGGGTAATTACAACGTTTTGCATGTAGATTCCTCTCGTAAAATTGGACAAAATGATATGAGGATTTAGGGGTCTACCACATTTACTTTTCGAAATACAGGGTGTTGAAATTTTGAAAACTTGAATGTTTTAATTCAATAACTTTAAAATGGATGGATAAATTGATTTGACATTTGGCAGGTCGTTTTTAAATGTAAAAGGGCATATTTTTATAGAAATAGTAGTTTGTGCAACTAGTGTGGATATGATGGCCATATCGCACGAGGACGAAGTTTAAGCACGACGCCGTAGGCGAAGTGCTCGATCGTTCAAGTGCGATATGGACAACCCACACGGGTCGAACATCATATTTTTTCTACGACCCACTTAAGAAAAAATCTAGAAAATAAAAATTTCTATAAACTGTAATATAACTTCAAATTGGAAATTTAACAATTCAATTTTATGTTTCCACTAATTTTTTTGTGGTAAACGTACAGTTCTTGAATGTCCAATTTGTATAATGCTACGGTTTCCCTTTTTAAATATACGATGCTGTTATAAGTAGATGTTGCCAGTCGGACTCCCTCATGAAGGGTACCGTACCATTATCTATAATAATGAATCTTCTGGTAAATATTGCAAACGTCTACCTGTTGTCGTTATTAATATCAAGCAGAATAATTATTTGAAAATAAAATTAACAATTAAAAAAAACTTCTTCACGGGGAATCGAACCCGGGTCTACCGCGTGAGAGTCTGGTTTGCTTACTACTCGACCACCGAGGAATATGCAAATTGTTTATCTATAACGTCAGATGTATTACATAATTTTTGCTTAAAAGTATCGAATGTCCCGCGACACGTTCTACCTTTTTTTATTCTTCGTACAAAAATTTGGTTTGTCTCTGTGCTCCTGCGCTCTTCCCAATCGATTGAATGAATGAAAAGTTGAAGAGGATAGAACGACTCGAGACAAAAAGGATTATACTCACGTGACAATGTAAATTCGTCTTTTTTCGTTTGTCTATATGCTCAAGAAGATATTTTATTTTTGCTCTTCTTTTTTCGAAACTTGTATTAGTTAACCAATTATTTTTAAAAATGATTTCGCACTTTAATTAAGTATACTGCTATAGAAAATAAATGGTGATTTTAGTTGAATTATAGCTTTAATTTCTTCATAAAAACTCAACCAGATGTTTTTTCATTATCATCAATCACTGTTATTTCAGATTGACGCTTTATTTAGTAGTGTGGAGTGGTGAAAAGTTCCAAACTTTCTTTCATTCCTTACATAATAAATTGTTTTTAATGTTTCCCTTGTTGGAATCGTTTGAATTTAGTCGAGAAAATCTTTTCACTTCTGTATATTATGAGGACAAAAAGTCAATAGATTCTTTTTATTAAATACCAATATTCTACTTGGAAACTTTGATAAAAGCTTTCGTAACTTTTGAATCACTGTAGTTGTTCGAATTTAATAGAAATAGTTTCCGAAAAATATGAAAAAGTTTAGAAATAATTTCCCTCGCGTGTTTTTTAGCCAACTCTGGGAAAGTAAGAAAAAGCCATGATATAGAGCTAAAGTTGGGTGACTATAGTTCGACGGTTGTTCCATTGGGATTAATTAATCATATTGCCGCGAATATAGTACGGTCAAATTCTGAAACGTTTTTGATTTTATTAAAAAAAAAGCTGTATGTAAAGTCTTTCTAATGTTAATGTGATGACCCATATTTTTAATCCCTTTGAAGGAAAAAGCCGCCCAGTGGCGTGCCTAAATTTGTTTTATAAATTTGAATATTGTGAAATAATGTTTTTCAAATGTAATTCAAATTTATAGTGTATTGGAAAAGAAACTGTATAAAATTTGTAATACAATTTTCTGTGAATAATGACGGTACCCTTTTATTTCTGTCTAAGTTCAACGATACGCCGAGATTCCATTACCATTCGATTATCTAGCTTCTTATATTTAAATCCACAATTCAATAAAACCGCGCGCAGTGTTTCTAAACATTGATAATTATATTCAGGAATATCACGAATCAGTTTTAAAGTTGGTATTATATGGTCCTTCTAAAACCCGTAAACAATCCGTTTATAACATGTTTCAAATGGTCTCCAAAATGCCATTCTAATTAATTAGTATTTACAAATACATTATATTAATAAAACTTACCCTAACGTCTACGAACAAATAAATATTAGGTAGGTATATTGATATCAATCATAGAGATAGTAGTAAGGAAGGAGACGACATCCAGTGTTAGGTTCCATATGTACATGTGGAATCAGTGGGCGTGGCTAAGTATGGTACGCAACGTATTTCTGCACAGAACCGGATTATATGAATTTTTAGTATTGATAATCAATGTAATGCAGTGATTTCTTTTTAATATTGATTGGTTCAGTTATAACGTAAGTTCTCAAGCCTCATGGCGACGTGATTTTGTCATATACCAAATGCAACGTTTTAATTAGCACCAAAACTACAATAGTCTAAAACTATTACTGTGTAACAGACTCATGTTTGAAATATTTGTAATACACCACTGCATATTATTTATCTTACCTGTGGTACGTTATTCCCGAAGATTTCTTAGTATCCACGCCGTCTCGACTGGTACAACTTCTAACAGCACAAGAATCCATTTTAGTCAATCAATTGAAACAAAAGTATCTTCAGAAATGTAATTTACAACACCAATGACACTTAAAAATAACTTTGACATTAGCGTGGCACGAAAATGGCTGACCGAGTACGCTTTAGATCACGTGACTTCGTCTCCTTCCTTATTACTATCTCTATGATATCAATTCACTCAACTCCACGAACAAATAATAAATATTATATTGATATCAATTCACTCAAGTCCACGAACAAATTAATATTGTAGCGGTCATATACTTATGCGACGCAATGTACCCCTGTTTAGCTTGCAACCATCAGTACACGGAGGACACCTCATCGCCCCGCGCATAGATGGCGCGCAATAAGGACGCGAGTGCTACACCGACAGAGATCTGACTAGATCCTATACCTTCAGACGACAGCAGGGGTAGAAGCAAGCAAAGCCACTGCATCCGATTTGGACCTAGCGCCACGGTTACGTGATAAAACTGCTTATTGTTTCTTAATATACTTTTCTTTTACTTTTAGTTTTATCTAGTGTTAAATGTTATTGTAATTTGTTATATGTTTTTTATGTTAATAAATATATTAACCCGTTACAATATTATATTGATATCAATTCACTAAACTCACCCGAACAACTACTATTATTTTAAATATTTCTTTAAAACAAAATTCACACACGCCCCTGAATGTAGACTGTTGTCTTAGTAGGCTTACCACCCTAAAAAATACTCTTTTTAAGTTACAGTGGTCCGCCTGAGTAAGTGACCCGTTACTCCGTTAGATTGCAAACAATAATCTACTGGATTACTAGACACCTGCAACTAGTTCATTTGCGTTGCTAGATGTACAAAATTTTCTTAAATATAGTGGGCATACATGAAGTTGTTTTAATTAATTTCTCTTTTTGTAGCAATTTCGAGCGCCTTTTTTTAATGCTTACCAATAAATTTATATTATGTATTTTTTTTAAATATTTCCAAACCAGCTTTCTGAGAACATCACGAGCTAACAGTTCACTAAAGTAATGGGAAACATTTGTAAAGTGAGCCCAACAATTTTAGAAAATATATCTGACAACATTGCTTTATTTTATGGTCATCACACTGACAATAAAAGGACTATAATAAATATAATATACTTCCTCCAAATGTTGGGATTTTGTTCCTTAAATTAATAATAACAAATCAAAACGTTGTAGAGATCTTAAATTCTACAGACTTGATGGTTTTTCTGAACAAAATTTTATAATTATTTAATGAACAATAAATAGCAAATTTTGTCCTGTCATTGTAGGGACAAGACGAGTTGATGAGGTAGGATCTATTCCAAATGGTCCAAGGACTTCAATTTGAGTTGCTTCATAGTTGGTTGATGAGGGTGCGTTCTCTCCCATGACATTTTAGTTTCCTTCTCTACTCTAAAAACGGTTTTGAAATTTTTCTGGATATCTTTTCGTCCACGAGGTACAGCCCATTGTAAGTTTTAAAATTGACACCCTGTATAAATTGAACCGAGTTAAATTTTGACTGGTGCAACCAATTTGCTCTTAAACCACGATATTCAGTGACGTGCGGTTCAGTAAAACCGGTTGTGAACTTTGTTTGTTACAACCGGCCCTAAAAGAATTATCTGGGAACTCTTTTAGAACTGTTTGTCCCGTTTTGGGGACTGCAGAGTTTTTCGGCTAATAAAGTTTGAGGCATACTGTTTCCCCGAAGCGCTTTACTTTTGTGTAGAATGCTTACTGCTGTCAAATGATTTTTTTAATACTTAGGTTTTGAAGATTCATTGGATTTGAAAAATCTTTAGTCCTATTTTCCGGAGGAATTTTAGGATGTCTGCAGGCTTCAAGTTAGGTAAATGTTCCTCTTATATCCAGCTCCCAGGTGTTGTGGTCTAGGATTCCGAAGTGTTGTGCAGTTGGAAAGTATGTGGATGGAGTCTTTGATTGTATAAGCCCTACTAGATCTTTCCAAGATCCTTATTTTGTACTTTGCCTAAAATTTCACTTAAGGTCAAATTTTCGCCATGAAACCATTTCTGTTTTGTACCCAAAATCTCAACATTTCAATTCAATTTTAAATTCGTAAATCTGTTAAACAAAATATTGCTAAATCCTTCGGTTAAGTTAAATTATAATTCTTAGAGCACCCTGTATATCGTCGAAATATTTTATATCGCATTCCCTTTCAGATTTCGTTAATTTAATTTTATACAAATTAATCCTATGCTTATTATTCATTCCAAACTGTATCAACCCAAGAGGCACAAAGTTGAAGATGTAAAGTCATTTTAAGCTCTTGTAATTTTACTTTAAACAACTTGCTCGGTCATTATTAAAAGACTGTAAATAATGGAAATGAAATTTTCAAGTTTATTGAACAAGTTTATTTAGCTCTTAACAACTTATTTCAGTTTTTATTGAATATACTGCGTGTTTCAATCTTATATCATGAAATATCTCAATACTAGATTAGCAGGCTACTTCGGTAATAGATGGATAGGTCAAATGGGCCTCGTATTAGCCGTATTTAACCATACCAGACTTCTTTATTCAGGGTTATGTAAAAGAGATGCTATAACCGAATTCCTACAAATTTTCAAGAGTCAAGAAATAACATAGTACATGTTTTTAATAACAAAACACCAAAAATACTTGAAAATGCAAAAAAATGCGACTATGTCATGAAATATAAGAAGTTTAACGAAAAGTGCACGTCGAAAAATAAGCTTTTGAAATGTGTTACTTACAGGGTTACACCCTGTACTCTAGAGTTTTTAATTTGAGAATATCAATTGCTTGGTTATCAAATATTGACTCTATTATAAAACGGCCAGGTATAGATTTAATTCACCACGAAAGTAATAAACTTTCTCGGATATTTTCTCAAATCTCAGTAGAGCAGAACTCTTTATTAGCTTTTTAATACTTCTATACTTATGGTTAAAAGCTGTTTATACTTTGACTTCTTTCTGTTGGATATCTATCTAAGTTTCTTATGAGAAAACTTTGAGAAGTATATTTTTCCGTTAATTCAAATAAAAAAAGTTTCTAAATTGTTAATTTTCTTTTAATCACTGCCATTGAAAAGCAGTTTCGATTTAGAAGGGGGTGGAGAGGGGCCACCTCTGTGGAGAGGCAAAAAAATAACAAAATTAAATTCCTAATGACCTACCCTGTATATCTTTTAAATAAATATGAAAGTTATAAAGCTACGACAGAGAGTTGCCAGACCCTGTATCTTTTTAACAAATATTCGAAATAAATTATGAACATTTATGAATTTTAATAATAGGTTTTTATACTAATAAACAAATGTAAATGAAATAACAAATAAAATGACAACAAATGTACAGTACTGGAAACCATTACTTATAATATATTAAATATTGAAGGCAAAAACTACATTAAATTATAACTGTGGTCAATTTTCCACTGAAACTCTCACAGAATCAGCGATTTATCAGGAAATAAATATTAAGTTCCCACCTCTAGCCATTTATCTGGATGATAAAAGGGTCTGAAAATCGGAATCGTTTGATAGGCCCTGGTCGTAAACACTGATGGTTGGTGTGGGAAAATGGAGGAAATAAATACTTGATTGAATTGGTGTTAAAACTATGGCCAGACCAAAGCGAAAATAAAAATCGCCAGGAAAACAGAATTGTGCTCATGTAGAAAATTGAACTGGAAATGGAGAAGTTTAAACAATAATTTTTACGACTTGATCTACAAATATTTTTAGGAAATACAGGAAAATATAGTCGTATTTATCATGTTTTGTATACAGGGTTAGCCGAAAGTTAGGAATTAGAAATAATAGGAATTTTGAACTGAGATTTGAAATTCATACTCTCAGATAGTGAGAAGATATGAAAAAAAAGGAGAAACATATCTATTATGTTTTGTATACAGGGTTATCCAAAAGCAGAGAGTGAAAATTTACGAAAAAATGAACTTAATCTCTACAGTTTCAGATATTTTATTAGCCATTTATGGAATTCACAAGCCATATTAGTAAATTTTCATGTCCAAAAATGTCGGAAAGAACATAGTATACATTTTTAAAACCGAAGAATCGCAAAATTGCCAAGCAACAAACTTGACATGACAATCGAAAAATTTTACCTTACAAAATTTTTAATTGATTGGTATTCGACATGACTATTTCACGAGAGAAAAACTAAAAAATCATATGTTTAAACGTTTTACTTATTGCAAACTTCAATTATACAAAGCCAAAAAAGTAAACATTATGAAAAAAATATTACTTATTTATGTAAAAAGCACAATTATTACAATTGTACGTTTTAGAATTATTTTGGGGATTGTTTTGCATCATAAACTGTGATGAATTCAAGTTAGAAACTGAGATGGTGTTCTTCATTTAATTGTAAATATGGTTTCAAAGAATGGACAGAATAATGTCCTGTAAGCTTAATTACTTCTTGTTCACCAACTCCTTCTTTTGCTAATGCAGATATTTCAGAAGCTCTATGTGAATGATTGGTTCTTTTTATTTTTTTTGTGTCTATACCAATTGATCCTGCCGATATTTTCGTCCACTTTGAAATTGTATTAATTCCCAATGGTGAATTTTTGTACCATATTCCTTTTTCCCAATTTGGATGTACTGTTAAAAATAATCTTGTTGTTGTTAGATAAGGATTGGATTCTCTTTTTTCAATAATTTTTAAAAATAAACGAACAGGACACAAATTGTTGTTAGCATTATTTCTTACCAGCCACTTACTGCCAGATAAAGCTTTTGATCCTCCTTCAGAATAGCTTTCTACCATTTCCATTAATTCTTCTTTGGTAAACGCGTTAGAACTTCTTTTTCTGGTTTCAGGTTCAGCCTGAAGCTTTTTACGTTTTGTATCTTTGGCCAATCTAGCAAATTTATAGGTAATATCTTTAAATGGATCAATTTTGATGTTAAACTCTAGAAAATATTTTTCCTGAACCATTTGAGCAGTCGTATTCCAAAGTGTTTTCACACTAGCTTCAGTATAATCAGTTCCATCTCTTTTTTCATGTTGAAACCATAATCTTCAAGAATTTTTGCTATAACTTGTTCAGTAGTATCCTTTTCTAACGTATAATTACGTGCGTCCAGAAACATTCTAAACTGTTCCCACGCAGACTTTTTTGCCTTCATTGTATTTCGCGGTATACTTTACTTAACTATTGTACTCTCTATTCCATTTATTGAATCATTTCCAAATCTTGTATTATTCATGTTAATAATACTTATTTAAATTTTTGAAACAGTTTTAATAATTTTTAGACAGTTAAATAAATAAATAAACAACTTAGTTTCCTTAGAAACCACTAACAAAGATTTTATATTGAATTTTATCACAGAGTGATAGAATTTTATACACATAGATTTGATATATTAAACGTTAAAAAATTGCCGCGACAAGACAAAAAAAAAAAAAAGAAAAAATTACCAGTTCCAAACCTTCAAATTTTGTCAGTTATCAATTTACTCTAGTGAAATAGTCAATCCAAAACCGTTTGTCTAACGAAAAAAGTCAAAAAGTTTTTCCTCAGCAACCAATACGTGATTACCAAAAAAGGTTTTATGTTGATAACAAGCAGTGGCGTGCCATTTTTTAATGTAATAAAATTATATTTTGTACAATATCAACGGTTCAAAAAAAAGTAGATGATTAATTTTTTTCATAAAATTTTAAGAAATGTATCCTTTTTTCAATATGTTAAAATGAATATACAATTACATTTGTTTTTTTGGAAAAAAAAAATTCGCTACCATTTCAGTTAACGCCATCTAGCGTCGAAAGTCAAAGTCAAAAAGTCAAAACCAAGTAAGTGTTTTGTAGTGTAAATTATGCTCTTCCATATGAGCCCAAATTTGTTCAAATCGGTCAAGCGAAACGGGAGAAATCTTGGTTTGTTTAAAAAAACAATTGAACTTCCCCCACCGCTTTATTTTGATAGATAGAACAAATCATTTTCGTCAAAAAGTGTAGGTGAATAGTCAGTAAATGTGAAAATGATATCATCGATATACTTTCATTAGGCAAAATTGTATAAAAATCCCATTTTTCTACTTAGTGTTGGTTGTTACTCCCTCTAGCGGACGTTTGACAAACTCGAAAATAATTTCCAGCAATTTCTCTTGGCGACTCATCTGATAGCGCTACGTTGGGATGAAAGCGACCATTTTCATTAATTTTTGTATATTTTCCATGCCGATGAATCATACTCCCTCTCATCTTAGTAAATTACTGAAGAAAAAACCTAATTTATTAATTATAGTTGGTATACATTCTAATACTGTGATGTTAATTTGTCACATTGCGTTAATTTGTCACATTGCATCCTCGAGAGGCTAGAAACTATGTAGCAGCAAAGCAGTTTCCACAAAACTTGGAAACAAATAAGTTTAGAGCGTGTACTTCTCAAGTAAATACCTAATCTTTGTCTACACGTGCTCTTATCCCCTTAAGAGTACATTTCTCATTGGTAACATTGCATCTACCAAGTGTTACTGAAGTAGTTTAATAGTTCTGACTGGGAGAATTAAATTAAATCTGTGTTGGAATCAAGTACTTAGCATATTAGAGAAATTCGAATTGTTGCACATAATATGCTGATGAAACTGAAGTGATTTGTTGGAATATTCGTGTACACTGGAAAAAAAACGGAGATATTTTGTTTTACAAGATACCATGTCTATCCTGTTTTTGAAATCAATATCGCAAATCTTTTTTCAATTACCGCTAGACATCTTCCAACTTCCCAACACTCGATAAAAGACCTTCTAGGACCAAGACGTCTGAGATAAGTAACTTGCAAGTACAGGTCTTAGTCCAGTAGCTGAACACCTGAAAATATCGAAAGCTCCTGAAAAGTCGCCGAAGATTTCACTTTGGGCTCAGTAAAACAGGAGCTTTATTCCTCCATTTACTGGACTATCTCTTTTTTGCTGACAAAATAAAGTAAACTCTATTGATTTTAACTTCTTATCATCTTCCACCTTGCCCCCCTTGGTTTATTCCTTTCACTAATATTATGTTTTCATGACCTAAAGTTTTTTATATTCTAACAACCTTCTGACACCTCTAGGGCAGCACAACTATGGAGCCGAGCCACCCTTAGAAACAATCCCATCCAAGCATATCTCTTAACCCCCGAAGTAAACATCCAGTTACAAATTAGCGCCCAACGTGGGGTCAAACCACTCTTGCTGGTAACCAAAACTTCTTATTTCTTTCAAATATATCTGGAAACTCAACAAAAATAACCCTGTATATAAGAATGATAAAGATTAATATACTTAAAGTACTAATGCAGTTGCCCTTCAACTGATCTGTAGTGTATTCTATAATTATAAGGTTGAACTAAAATAGTTACATAAACCCGAAAGATCATCCTGTTAAAGCCGGTGAGAAAGTTTTATAGAGTAAGCTGGAATTTCTGCTTTGTTAAATATCCTTTTAGTGTTAAATTGCGGAGTACGGTACATCAAAGTTAAATCATATTATAACGAAGCTAATGAAATTCAGTTCCGGATCTGTCGAATTAAAATACCAGGAAGAACGGTTGTTGCGAACTCTAATTATTTCAGTAATTATAACATAAATATTGGGGGAAACAGAAGTTGCCTAGACACTCGGAAAAATATCAGCATTTTTGAAAGTTCTCGAGTATTTTCAATTAGAAAAAGAAGCTGGTAATTATAAATTTCGTAGCCTTTTCGAATTTGGCCGAATACTATCCTGATGATTTTATTTATCAAATTTAAGGTTAGCTATAGTTTGGCAAGTTTATCTGAAGCTGCGGGGCATCGGTAAGAGGCGAGGGAACATGGCGTATGTCTGTCATAAACGCACAAATGGCGTACGGTAGCTATTTTACCAAGTAAAATTGAGAATACAAAGGTCACTGACAATACCAACGCCACTGGATAAATCAATATCAGTCAATTGACGGTAATTCGGAGGGTGTGGTAATTATGGTTTTCGTACAACGCTGCCAGAGCTTGAAGAAGCCCGTAACAAATTTGGAAAAGTGCTCATCTTTTGATATTCGTAGATTGAAAAAATAATGTTAATAGAAAAAATCCAAGGAAACAAGCACATTAAAGAATAAATAATTAACGTTTAATCATATTGTTAATAATAAAAAGTCCTTTTTCTAATAGAGTACAAGCATAAATTTTACTATTGGTGGGAATTGACGCTTTATCAGGTCTACTAACATGCCCATTTTCCAAAAAAATATAAACTTTACTTTTAAAACGACTTTAAAAATCATAAAATTTGGAAGTCCGCCAAAACGCGCTTTACGTCATAAAGATGGCTGCCCCATGGTGTGACGTCATTTGTTTACGTTCTTATTCGTGTATCACGCTCTGAGTTCTTGTGACCTCATTTGTTTCTGAAAGCTATAAAAATGGATAAAGCCGACAAAAAAACTTTGTATTCCAAGTATTGCATTGTTCCAGTGTGTGAATCAACGTCTATAAAAGCTTCAGACAAAATATGTGTTACTTCACCTGGTGGCGCAAGCAAAAATACACTTAAGAGAAGGGCATTACTTTTGTTTGTGGAGACCATTTTAATATAAGTACGTACTTCTATGCTGGTAATTTTTATTCTTAAATAGTTTGAGATTATGTACTTATATGTCTAGGAATCAACCATAAAAACATCATTTTCTTACAACCACAATCGAAATATGGTTGGTATATATTATATAAATAAAGCATAGCTTAAATCGTACTTACGATAATGCTTTAACTCCTCTTATTTCATCTGCATTAAAGCAGCTGTTTGACTTCATAAATTCAAGCAGCATATATGAGTCTACTTTGGGCAAGTTATCAGTTTGTGCTTTTACAAAACCTTCGCTAGCCATATCTTTACTCACAAAATATGAAAGAATCGTCACTGAACACTGAACTAGTAAATAAAATATATTCTTCCAAATGTTTTGAAATATCCTCGGAAATATCGAATATTTATGACCACTTTCCACTTTACGTTGAATTTTGGAATTAAAAAAAGCACACACAAACACGTAATGGTCTCAAACAAAAAATATAAAGGATATTTTCACGTCGATGAAGCACTTAATAGTTGACACACAACTACACATAACCTAATGCAATACCGGCCATATTGACATAAGTAAACAAAAGAGATATGACATCACACGTATCATCGGTAGCGTTCGGAAATCCCCGGGTTGTGGTCGGAAAGTGCATTGAAATTTGAATTTTATTTTAAAATTTTGGAGTTATTTGAAATGGAAACTGGTTTATTTCCTATTATTAGTAATTTTTGATATCATTATAAATTAATATCCAAGCAAAATATGAAATATGCGTGTATCATCACTACATACTTAGCACTCTAGCTTTTTCATAGTTAAACGTGGCAATATATAATGTTTTCGACTGCATTCCTTTCACGGCCTCAGATAAACTTTCCAAAGTATATATGTCAACATAGCAAATAAAATAAACTACATACCCAAAAACCCGGATATACGTCACAAGCGATGACGCACACCAAGAAGGGCATTATATGAACAGTCAGATTTATAGTTTTCTTTCATGCAACCTACTGAATTTTGTTATAATACTCGTAGATTCTGTTCATATTAGTCACCAAGTAAAATATAAGAAAAATCGGAATTCTCGTTGACATGCTATGTTTCCACATTTGTCGAGACGTATTTTTTTTTGTCGTTTAATACATTTTTGTACATACGTCAAAAGTAATGGAATATGTT
>CAJUYG010001333.1:77258-139121 GCA_910591675.1 Galerucella calmariensis
TCTCTAACCAAGTTTTAATAGCCTGGTTGGGAGCTCCTTGTCTACCTCAAGGTGCAATGTCAATTCACCAGGTCGGTCTCTGTCTTTAAGTTTCAATAGCCTGGTTGATAGTTCCTTGTCTACCTCAGGGAGCAGTGTCCACTCACCAGGTCGGTAACTGTCTTTAAATGTCGCTAACCAAGTTTTACTAGCCTGTTTGGGAGTTCCTTGTCTACCTCAAGGTGCAGTGTCAATTCACCGGGTCGGTCTCTGTCTTTAAGTTTCAAAAGACTGATTGAGAGTTCCTTGTCTACCTTGTTCAGTAAACTTTTTGTATAGAGTTGTCCTTGAGTCGACCTCCATTTGAGAGAATATCACAATCATCAATTTCTATTGGCTTCTCTCCAGGTTGTTTCCATTATACAATGGAGAAATAACTACCTGAGGAACCAGTTCAAAATCGAATAGTTTCTTAAAATAACAAATTGTGACGGGTAATGATGGATATAGTTGACGATTGATACTATGAATGATTTCTTAACCAGTCAAATATTCCTCAAATCCTAGAGGGGCAATACATTCATACAATAAGGAGATAAATTTTCATGATCAAAACAGATAAAATTGAATGACTGCCAAAACCGAGCTCGTATCGAATGTGTAACATTTTTCTTTTAAAACGCAATAAATAACAATTTAGAAATAACCATGGAATTGTGCAAAAAAGGCGATAAGCTAAAGACACCCAAGGGAAGACATTTTTCATAACACGTGACGTTTATAAATTGTTTCAAAGCACACTCAATTATTTCAACATGAATTCTGTATGCTCGGTTTGCTTTTGGAAGCGAGTAATATAGTTTTATGGAGAGACATTCGACTTGGGTATTAAATTTGAGCTGTATGAATTATATTGTTTAAAAATCACAACTCGAACGTAAGAATTTATCATAAATTGATGGAAATTGTAAACAAATTTGGCAAAATTTGAAAAAAAAATATTATCAAAGTACGAGTAAGTAAGATTACAATTTCTCACGATCAAGCTTTTTGGGATACGACAAAATGGCTGCTTTCCAATAATAGAAGTAGGTCCATATTTTGCCAGACCATCAGTATTTGCTGTGTCTAGCCAGTGACTTCAAGCTAATAACTTTGTCACCTGTTCGAGGATCTGTTGTTTCGTTGTTTTCTTGTTAGCTGCGGCTTGGGCAGCTGACTCCTGTCTTCGTTGCTGCTGTTGCTGTTGTCCTTATCTTCTGGTAGTTTGGGGCCTTTAGGCATCCTTTGTAGTTTGCCGGGTGTTCTTCCTGGCAGTTTGCGCAGGTGGCCGGCTTGGTCTTCGGTCGTGGACAGTCGTTGGATCGGTGTGGTCCTCCGTACTTTACGCATTTGGTGTTTACGTTACACGTCGTCTCTCCGTGGTGGAAGCCTTGGCAGTTGTTAAGGCACTTTATTAATTTTTCATTATACCTCCGGTCGTTTGAGAAAGCTACTCTGTTAGCGAAACGCGTTACAACTTCAAGTTCAATATAATGTAGATTTTAACAAATTAAATTGTTTTATCTACGACCACTTTTAAAATTATTCATTTACGAACCAAAAAAAAATGTGTGAGATTATACATTATACATACGTTGAAAAGCGTGCGTAAATGAACAACGCTTTTTATATGGGACTTTCATTATAACACACAAAGGCGTGCGTAAATGACAATGCTTTTTAAATGGGGTTTTCATTTTTACACTCTTTTTTTAGCTACGTAATAATCGAGTTGCCTTGAAATAAGTAGTTTGTTGTATAAACTTTTGTGCTGTCAGTGAATTTGACAGAATTTTCATATATAATACCACGAGAGTGAAAATTTTGTCGGCAAAATTTTTAGATTGTCATGAAAGTTTGTTGCTTGGCAATTTTGCTTATGATATTTTTAACAAAACTACGAGTCGTCTGGTTTTGGATTAAATGTTATGAGCAAAATTACCTAAAAGCAACAAACTTTAATACGACAAGAGAAAAATTTTACCTTACAAAATTTTTAATTGAGTGGTATTCGACATGACTATTTCACGAGAGAAAAACTTAAAAATCATATGTTTAAACGTTTTATTTATTGCAAACTTCAATTATACAAAGCCAAAAAGATAATAACATTATTAAAAAAAATTACTTATTTATGTAAAAAGTACAATTATTATAATTGTACGTTGTAGCATTATTTTGGGGATTGTTTTGCATCATAACCTGTGATGAATTTAAGTTAGAAACTGGGGATTCCTTTTCTTCATTTTTATTTTCTCGAAGGTTCTCTATAAGTTGGAAATGGTGTTCTTCATTTAATTGTAAATATGGTTTCAAAGAATGGACAGAAGAATGTCCTGTAAGCTTAATTACTTCTTGTTCACCAACTCCTTCTTTTGCTAATGCAGTTATTGAAGAAGCTTTATGTGAATGATTGGTTATTTTTATTTTTTTTGTGTCTATACCAATTGATTCTGCCGATATTTTCGTCCACTTCGAAATTGTATTAATTCCCAATGGTGAATTTTTGTACCATATTCCTTTCTCCCAATTTGGATGTACCGTTAAAAATAATCTTGTTGTTGTTAGATAAGGATTGGATTCTCTTTTTTCAATAATTTTTAAAAATAAACGAACAGGACACAAATTGTTGTTGGCATTATTTCTTACCAGCCCTTTACTGCCAGATAAAGCTTTTGATCCTCCTTGTGTCGTTTTGGATTAGATTGGATTATATTCCACCCTGCCAGTAAAATTACCTTTATTATCATATTATTTTTTAAAGTAATTAATATCACAATTAGCAGCTTCATTCCCACGCCATGCTAATTCGAACGAACATAAATGGGAAAAAAATTTTTGTTACCCATCAGGATTATCTTCAGAATAGTTTTCCACCATTTCCATTAATTCTTCTTTGGCAAACGCGTTAGAACTTCTTTTTTTCTGGTTTCAGGTCCAGCCTGAAGCTTTTTACGTTTTGTATCCCTGGTCAATCTAGCAAATTTATAGGTAATATCTTTAAATGGATCAATTTTGATGTTAAATTCTAGAAAATATTTTTCCTGAACCATTTTAGCAGTCGTATTCCAAAGTGTTCTCACACTAGCTTCAGTATAATCCGTTCCATCTCTTTTTTTCATGTTAAAACCACAATCTTCAAGAATTTTTGCTGTAACTTGTTCAGAAGTATCCTTTTCTAACGTATAATTACGTGCGTCCAGAAACATTCTAAACTGTTCCCACGCAGACTTTTTTGTCTCCATTGTATTTCGCGGTATACTTTGCTCAACTGTACTCTCTATTTCATTTATTGAATTATTTCCAAATCTTGTATTATTCATGTTAATAATACTTATTTAAATTTTTGAAACAGTTTTGATAATTTTTTAACAGTTAAATAAATAAATAAACAACTTAGTTTCCTTAGAAACCACTAACAAAGATTTTATATTGAATTTTATCACAGAGTGATAGAATTTTATACACATAGATTTGATATATTAAACGTCCAAAAATTGCCGTGACAAGACAAAAAATTGCCAGTTCAAAATCTTCAAATTTTGTCAGTTATCAATTTACTCTAGTGAAATAGTCTGTTAAATTTAAAATTTTAATTACACTTATTTTAAATGGAAGAACCTCGAAAAGAATGCATTTCTTCGTATTGCACACCACCTGAAATTAGAATTCGTTGTGTATATATTTGTTCATAGAAAATTTATTTTTTTGTTTTTCAACCCCTTCAGAGCACATATTTTCATTTTTTTTTTATGTGGTTGTAGATGAAGTTTTGTAGGACACTTGCGTGCGTGAAGAACTTTTGCGCACGAGTTGCGAAAATGCAAGGCATGAACGTAGCGAGTGTCTTTTTCGCAACGAGTCATCACATCATAAATAGTATGGATCTACATCAAGTAAAAGCCTCATCTATTCAATTTTCGACATATAAATTCACCAAAATACAGTAAGGTGTTGAATAAATAGAAAAATTCTACAAAATTATAAAAACTTTTTAATATTAACATACAAACAACATTCAAATAACTCACCTATGGTTGTGATGAGCGTTAAAGAATATAAAAAACTGGAACTGAAACTCCACTTATGATATTTATGAAAATAAGTCATTGTTCCTTCGCGAGTATTAACATAACCGTTCTCACTTTCATGTAACACTTTAAACAGCGCGTCTTGGAATATCAAAACTTCTTCGGCCGCCAATCTGGTCCAGTTTTCTCGATAGAGGATGTTCAAGTTTTCCGTGATGCTCCATAATCTGGAAAATATAAAAAAACAAATTTTAATCCAGGACACCACCGTCAAGTGACACCAGTGCAGAGTAACCAACTCAAGGTGAGGTTGGTGGTACCTCCATTATAGTATGGGGTTTAAATTGTAGAAAAAAATGGTTAATAAGTCTTACCTATTAACTGTATCAGTCCTGAGTACCGAAACAACGTCTGGTTCTCCTTTGACACTTCCTGTTGAAGGCATCACTTTAGTAGGATCCTGGTATAATCCTCCTTCCAACGCCATGAATATAAAAGCACCCAGTATCGTGTACCCAAGTACCAAACAGCATACACCCAACGTAGCCAAGAAGGAGGTACTTTTACTTCCGGTACAGCTATAACAACAACAAAAGAAAGACGATTCTGTTGTTGGAGAAAATTTTGCTTCGCCATGTTCGTAGCAGCATTTCTTCACAGCTGGGCTACCAGGTGGGGAACATCTACGCAAAAATGTGTTCTGGTAGCTGGAGTAGGCCACGGAGTCTTGTTCTCGGATCATTTTTCAATTGGGGAAATTTGGTGCGTCATTTAGGTGAAGATACTGGCGAAGATGCCATCTGTAAAGAAATTACAAAATTTCAATTAATCGAACAATGAATATGCTGGAAGAGAAAATAGTCAACATAAATAATGTCAAAGTTGATTTATTTAATTTGTATTTACTTAATTACAGTTTTCTCTAACAATTGTTGTATTTAAGTGAAGCTTATAATACGCGATGATCGAAGTCAAAGATTACAGAATGAAAATATAAGATGTTTCACTCGTTCGAATTTATCGCGTAAAGCACCGATGCCGCTGATGACTGTCTGGTGACTTGGATGGTACAGTACGTCGCTACGTCCTTACTTGCATTTAATTTGATATATTATACTGGACGTCGCCCGTCGACCGCTGTTATTTTAGAAGGGTGTTTATTGGTTGTTCATGTTTTATATTTATGTTGTATAGATTTTTTAAATTCATTACTTAATCAATTGTTGAAATGAGCAAAAAGTCATATTATTAATATTTTGCATTTCGATAAAAAAACTGATTTGTTTATTTATTTATTTTAAAAAAAGTCCCGTTTTCACCGGTGTGGTCAATTTCCCTGATTTCTTGAGAATTATTGGATTTTATTGAAAATTAAAAAGTTCATTTGAAAACGAGACACTCTAAGCTTTAAAATGATGTGCATTGGAAAGCAATATATAGGATGATAAATTTTTAAATCGCGCTTGTTTCACAGATTGTACAGAACTCCGAAAACGGCTGAAAAATGTAAATAAACAAATCAATTTTTTATCAAAACGCAAGAAATATATTTTAAAAAAATTTCTGAGATCATTCAAGACCTCCTAAGGTTCCATTATAAGGAAAATTAGGATAAAAGACTATTTTTTTGGAAAATATGAACAAATTAATTAAACAAAGTTTCAAAATCTTGTGGAAAAAGAACTTTGACCGCTTTTTAAAATATTTTTATCAAGTACGGACGAGCTGCAAGTCACATGGAATGATAGCTACGGGTCTTCCCACTATGATGAACTTTGAATCATCGGGAAATGTCAATTTTTTGCCGAGTTATGGAACAATTCGTCCACTCCCTGCATAGACAGCAGAATAGAATACACGCATATTTCATATTTTGCTTGGATATTAATTTATAATAGTAAATATGATATCAAAAATTACTAATAATAGGAAATATACCAGTTTTCATTGGAAATTACTCCCAAATTTTAAAATAAAATTCAAATTTTAATGCCCTTTCTGACCACAACCCGGGGATTTCCGAACGCTACCGATGATACCTGTGATGTCATATCTCTTGTGTTTACTTATGTCAATATGGCCGGTATTGCATTAGGTTATGTGTAGTTGTGTATTTATATTGTATTTTAATCAACTATTAATTGCTTCATCGACGTAAAAATATCATTTATATGTTTGTTTGAGACCATTACGTGTTTGTGTGTGCTTTTTTATTTCTAAAAGTCAACGTAAAGTGGAAAGTGGACATAAATATTCGATATTTCCGAGGATATTTTAAAACTTCGAAGAATATATTTCATTTACTAGTTCAGTGTTGAGTGAGTAAAGATAGGCTAGCGAAGGTTTTGTAAAAGCACAAACTGATAACTTGCCCAAAGTAAACTCATTTATGCTGCTTGAATTTATGAAGTCAAACAGCTGCTTTAACGAAGAGGAAATAAGAGGAGTTGAAGCATTATCGTAAGTACGATTTAAACTATGTATTAATTATTTATATAATATATACCAACCATATTTCGAAGTGTGGTTGTAAGAAAATGATGTTTTTATGTTCGATTCTTAGACATATAGGTACATAACCTCAAACTATTTAAGAATAAAAATTATCAGTAGTAGTAGGTACTTACATTAAAATTGTCTTCACAAACAAAAGTAATGCCCTTCACTTAAGTGTATTTTTGCTTGCGCCACCAGGTAAAGTTACAAATATTTTGTCTGGAGTTTTAATAGACGTTAATTTACACACCGGAACAATGCAATACTTGAAATGCAAAGTTTTTTTTCGGCTTTATTCATTTTTAAAGCTTTCAGAAACAAATTAGGTAACAAGAACTCAGAGCGTTATACACGAATAAGAACGTAAATAAATGACGTCACTGCATGGGGCAGCCATCTTTATGACGTAAAGCGCGTTTTGGCGGACTTTCAAATTTTATGATTTTTAAAGTTGTTTTAAAAGTAAAGTTTATATTTTTTTGAAAAAATAGGCATGCAAGGTGTTAGGAGACCTGATAAAGCGTCAATTCCCACCAATAGCAAAATTTATGCTTGTACCCTATTCCTACAGTCAGAGCAGCAGCTGAAATGAGGAGACTTTCAGGTCTCAATATCTTGAAAACTATCGAACTATCCACTCAATTGTATTAAGTTTTTTTCTCGTTTAAAAACACCTGCCGTGACCTTCAAATTGAGCCCAAAGTGAAGTGTCCAGGGATTTCCAGGAGCTTTGTCCCTTCATTCACTGGACTATCTATATTTAACAATAATTAGAAATGTTTATTTTAAAATCTCATTTTAATCCTCACTACACCAAGTAGCTCAAAAAAATTAATAGCAGCGTCATTTACGTCATTCGTTATAAAAATATCAACGTAGTCAGCGCCTGGGGAGAACCCTTGATTAAACTCTTTTAGCTTTATTACTTTCAATAAGAGAAGAATAAAAGAAATACGCTTTCGAGAAGTAACGGTTTCATTTTATTGATGCAACTGAGTGACGATTATGTCCGACAATAATTTTTTTAATAAAGAAAGTAGCTGTGGAAATTTCAGTCAAGTTACGTTTGGAATTATGATGGACATATTAGAGGGGTTAGCTCTGATGTTTCTTGAATTGAAAAAGTTTGTTTTCAATTGGAGAAAGCGGAGGAAACATGGTAATATATTTTTTTATAATATCTTGTTTATAAATAGAGTTTGGGATTATACAGGGTGATCATTTGAATTCCGACACATTTTATGAGTCCATAACTTGGAAACCGATTAGGATATCGAGAGGCGGTTTTGACTGAACGGCTTCAGGAATTGAGAAATTTTTTTTCACTCTGTTGCCAATTTCGAATTTTTTCCTAGAATCCAGGAAAAAACTTGGGTTTTTTTGGAGATCAATAACTTGGACATTTTAAATGTAACACCCTGTATGTTTTTGTACCGTCGGATAGGCTGAAGCTTCTACTTTTCAAAAATATATGGTTTCATAGCAATTCAAGGTGTTCTTAAGAAGCAGATTATCTTTGAAAGATAGACTGCAATTCGTTGACAACAGTAATTCCGTAAATTTTTTGTCAGCGCATAACTTCTCACATAGTCATGACATCGAGAAGATAAACATAAGAAAACATGAGAAACGTTGTTGTTGTTGAAAAACATCGCTCCAACCACCTGAAATTACTGGTTCAGAACTCTTGATTAATATCAGTTCTCGAAAGTTCTGGAATCAAGAAACAGGCGCAGTGGCAACATTTTTATCTTAAACTGTCAAATTTGTTTTTTATGGAAAGTGTAAATAGGATATGAAAGTGAGTTTTTAGTTTCTGAACTGTTTTGAAAATAGTGTGCACCGTTTCTCACTAACTGTTTCTTTGTGTAGTCGTTGATAAAATGAAAAAGTCCGAAACCACTTTATATTCTGCTTAAATGCTTCTACAAAATGGTCGAAATAGCACATAAATATACATTTGCCATTTAACTAAATAATTATCAAGGTTACAAATACTTATTGGTGCTAAGTTTCACTTATTTGATATTTTTGGTTTTTATAAGTTCGTTGTATTTATTTTCATGTATTTTCAAGTTTGAAGGCTTTAAAATTACAAATAAAATGTCTTGTTTTTTTACTTTCATTTTCTGATTTATGTTAATACAATAATAGCTAATAATAATAATAATAGCGGCAACGCACTTTCTGCTCGAATTGCACACAAGATTTTTTCTACGATCACCTTATTTTTAAACAAATAATTAAAAAAAAACATGAAAAGTACACTTTATTAGAATGTGATGTTGAAAACATGTAACAATTATTGTTTTTCGTATTTACCTCTGGATTTAGTTGGCAGAAGATTAAGAGTAATATTTTTAGCAAAATCTGCTATATCTAGAGGTGTGCTTGAAAATGCACTGTCACTATCCATTTTTCAAATAGCTATTTATAAACAGACAACTTTTTTATAAACTAAAAATGAAATAATGACGTTTCATGAATTCCATAGTCTACTATTTTCACAAAATAGTAGGTAGGTACTTAAATATGCAATCACTGTTGCATCTAGGTGTATAATGCATTGCCTACCTTCTGACTGTTATATTTCTACTACGTAAACTTCTCAGTATAAATCAATACCATGAAAATAAGAATCTGCAAAAACGATCAAGAAAATTGTCAATCTCAACAACGTTATATTTGTAATAAGTTGTAAATATTAATTTTCATCTTGAACTAAGAAATAAATCCTTCACTGTAGTATTGAATCAAAATAATATCAATGTATGAGGTTGGTTTAAATTATTTTATAATTTCAATAAAATTAAACATATAAAATATACACCTCCATCTATTTGTTGGTAGCGTAACCTGCAGCGTTGTAAATCCAGTAACTTGTATAAATTGTAGATGTCAGTCAAATTATATAGGAATATTTATTAATTTCGTTCGAAATATCTTCAAATATTAATATTTCAACTAAAATATTCGGACTGCTCTACATTTTGTTTTAATATATATATTATTTACTACCTTTCTTTAGTTTATTGCAAATGAAAACAGGCGAGCGGAAAAGTACGCTCTAGAGCGTAAACAATGTCAATTATGACAGATCGCGGGAAACATCAACTTTGCGTTTAGATTTGAGTGTGCAAAAGTCTACTTTGGGTAGTGATCGTAGGAAAAATATATCGTGGATGATATTAAAATTAGTTTATTGTTCATGGCAAAGTATTTACAGCAGCATCCCTAATAACTACTAAACTAGTTCAAAATACGTTCCAACCGTTTGGTAAGAGATTAGCAGTAATTTTACTAATTTCTCTCACGCATGCGCATAAAATAGTTCAATTACTGGTTACGTACGATAACAGAATTGCTAGTTGGGATAAACCTCTAGACAGTAGACACGCCCTATTAGCCTTGAACAGACATCGTGTTATATCGGGGATAGTACTAGAGTGCCACCAAGATTTAGCTAACACCTCGGCAGATAACAATATTATCCCGAGATGGTTTAAAGGGCACGACAGGAGTAAAGGTAATCGCATTGCCCATCCTTCAGCCAGGGAAGAGGCTGGCCAAAAAATTTTAGGACCCAGTGACACCTACGGCCTAACGACTTCGACAATTGCGGTACTATCCGAATGTTACACCAATGCTCAATTCCTTAAGAGATGGGATGGAATCAAAGGATACAGTCTTGCCAGGATCACCCTGGGCGACCCTGGGAATCTGGCGCCGAAGAAATATTTGGCGATGACCAGGAAAAACTTACGTTTAACAGTAGGATTTCTGACTGGCCACTAACAACTAAGGAAACACCTCCATACTATGCCGATATAAAGGAGATGTCTCCAAGTGACCTGTCCACCTTCCTGGGAAGGACAGGATGGACGATGACCTAGGAGGACAACTCATCGGAAGGATGTACAATGGGTCACATGTGACATAAGTGCTGTGAGCCGACACTCATCCTCCTTACTCTACAAATACAGATCAAAATAAAAAGAGTGCCACCCAAAACTAACTTAAATCTTCAACAGTAAGGTACGGAATAAACTACTGAAAAATCTTCTCAGAGAGTTTCTAAGCATGTAGAAAGCATTTAGTGAAAATAGTTTGCTCAATTTTCAATTAAATTCTAAAGCAACAATTTTGGCTTATTTTAATTCACTAATTGGATAAAATAAATAAATCTTTTATTATTTAAATTGTTCAGCGCAAATCCAGTTCGCTCCAGCCTCATCGTTAATTGAGAGAAGTAATCAACTCCAATTTATTTTATAACAAAATTAAGGTATCTTTTGATCTTTCAATGCGGAAACTGTCAGTAACACGATAAACGTAACAAGTTCAAATTGATTATCCAATCGTAATTGAAAAAAGAACATCAAGTTCCTAACTAGAAATATTCACGGTGTAGGTACCCTTGGAATTTTGCATGTTAAACTGCATGTTTGTTGAGATGTTTATCCAGAAAACTTTATGCTACTCTTTGATCAATTTCTCCATAAATTCTCGTTCTACAGCTTCCAATAAAGTAACAAGATCGTCAGCTTGACCATTGGGCTATAGCTCGTCAATATAATCCCATATTATTCTGGACCTCTGGCTCCAGATTGGCTTAAGTACCGCTTAATTACCGATCTGCCATATGCTCTGTTGTTTTCTCTCGCACATTGCAAGATTGAAATACAGAGTATTCCATAGCTACTCACATACTACTTACATAGCTATTCTTGTCTTTTTCTGTGTAATAATGTGTGAGAGAAGTATATCTAGTACTTCCATTGAAGTATTTCTCTTGAACCTCGTGATCATCAGGCGTGCCAGTCTTTGTACCTTGCACAGTCTTATGATGCCAGTTCCTTGCTGAGTCCTGCCTTATGTTGTATGGACAATAACACATTTATTATTTTAATTTTATGTCTGTTCAGAACTATAATATTTTCCGAAGTAGCTAGAGTCCGATTCTGTGAATATCAAACTACAGTAGCTGTGTATTTTCGGCACAAAAGTCATCAATAAATTTAATGAGTCTCCATGCTGACACAAAAGGCTTTTTGTAATGACTCCTTTGATGAGTGGTAGTAGTAGTATGCGGACGAAATTACTTGATTTACATATGATGCTGCATAAAATGGAATTAACGTAAAATGCAATTATGCAAGATTTCATAATTATTAATGGAACAATATATGGCAAATTTCCATTTTTACTGAGGAAATTTTGTTATGGATCAAACCCAATATGATGGTAGTTTGATGATGAAAAGAAAATTCAAATTTTCCGATAATAATTAACTTTTTATTTGATTAAAATTATTCAATTTGACTACCAATAATCTTTCGAAATTAATTCCAGTTACCTGTTAACTTATATTGGAAATTTAATGAGTAATCAACTATGATAATTATTATATAATTTTGTAGAATCGATTATAAACCTAATTACTATGCGGTATCATGTAGGATAATATGGTTTTAAATAGGATCAATTAATTAAATCAACTTGTAGTACATGGAGACGGGATCTATGCACGTGCCATAATTATTATGAATATGGTACGGCTGGAGGGGGGGAAGAGGTAATGTTTACATCGGGAGAAATTACACCATCCAAAATAGGATGCAGACGTACCTTTGCTATAGACCAAAATCCTACCAAGCTGTTTGTACTGTTATATTACTACTGTATAATTTTTTTAGGTGACTTAGGAGTCTCGCTAACGTCTAATTTTTTGCACAGAGCCTCAAATTGATGTGCTCTTCCTAATGGTATAAAATAAAAAAAATAATATGTAAATGAGCCCATTATTTTTTATGAAAAGTGAATATTAATCTCATTGCTATATTTATTTAAATAATACGAAAATATGCCTAGATACATCAACATCAACATCAACATTTTGGAAGTTCTCAAATATTATCAGTTAGAAAAAGAAGCTGGTAATTATTATTTTTTAGCCTACTCGAATTTGGCTGAATACGATCCTGATGATTTTGTTTATTAAATTTAATATGTGTTAAAATAACAAACGACATACCCAAAACACGGATATACGTCACAAACTATGACGCACACCAAGAAGGCTATTGAATGTACTATATAACAAATTTTTTGAGATACTGGTACCGAGCTTATGACTACTGAAATTATTTAAAGAGATATTCCAAAAAGGAAAGAGATCGAGAGGTCCAAAAAAAATCTATGGAAGTTCTGAACAATTAAATCTAATTAATACACTAAATATAATTGAACGTACTAGGTGAGTTTTCATCAGCGTAAATATACGAAAACAGTTAGATTTAATAAGGCAACAATAAATTCGTTACAACCCAATTTCAAAATAAAAAGTTTGCCTTCGGCAAATAACTGACAATATTTCGAATCTAGCATCAAAAATGGATATAACCTAGCCAGGGATAAATTAAAACAGGCGAAGATTATAGTATACCATCAAAATCCGAATTTTACATTCTAATCACCATCAATATAGATAAACCTTTATTTGACAGTAGAACTGAAATTGTCCTATAAAAAGAGAATCCAAATAAAGCTGCAAAGTCCATTTGGATAACATCGTAACGTGAACGAGATCGCATCAACATTCAAACTTTATTTTTATAAACAGTTCAATCCGGAATTCATGTTCTTGATTCAAATCTGATTCATTTATTATATATGAAATCAATAAAAACTTTTATACAGTGTATTCCAGAACAGATGTGGGGGATTTTAGATGTCTATGCGTCAAATAATAATAGAGAGATATTGCTTGTTAACAGTTGACAAAATAGAACAAATCGCATCGGATTTCTGAGGTTGAGGTTTTTGTTTATCATTGTGTTTATTGTTTAGATAGTGTTTAGGTTGTTTTGAGGTTTGCTTAAAAAATATGCAAATAGTAAGGTTGTTTGGTTTTCGTTTTTTTTAAATAAAAGTATATACAGAAAAAGAGGATATGTCACTACATAACGCAGCGTTACTTTATTAAATTATAGTGATGGCAATATCTCTTATTTCCAAATAAATTTTAAGCAGACCGTTATTAAAATAGCGCTACATAAATACGCACCGTATGCGGTACTGCAATTGGCAATATCTCTCTAATAATAACACTTTATATGGAGTTATAGAGCTAGTTGTCAACCGAATTTCAAAAGGAAATTTACGCCATTGCCTTATGTGTAGAGGGATTGGAGCGGCTTTGAAAGCACTTACTTAACGTCGAATTTGGTTGGGACTGTCAAAAAGACTAGCCTGAATAAAGGTGGCTTCCCACAGCCCGTAATTTTACAGGCCAGGCCGCGCCGCAACGGGGGAACGGGCAGCGTGTAGATCGGATCGGACTCCAGGCGAAACTCTTCCCACTGCGTGTTTGTTTGAAGTTTGAAGTTACCGACTTGCCACGGATTCGTCGCACCTCCTCGCGCCACTTCAGGCGGCCGTCTTTCCACGGCGCGTTGGCACGAGCTGGCGCGGCCCGGCCTGCAAAAACACGGGCCGTGGGAAGCCACCTTAACATGTCTTTTAACAGGTCACTGTCATCTGAATCATAAAATTTTAAAATTTGTACTGTCGGAAGAATCGACTTGCCGTCTTTGTCTAGAGAACTCTGGTTGAAATGGGGCACAAGCTTTTAAAAGATAAGCCTCAGCATTTTGAGGCTGAAAAATTGAATTTCACGAAAATTAATATTGTTTGTTTTCGCAATAAAATATTTTCTCCGTTTTAATTCTGTTTAACCGCTTTAAAAACTTTCCTCAATATTTCATCCCTTTTTTGACGTAAAAGCACCTTTTCACTAAACTCCTCAATCTATACGCACCTATTCGTTTTTCGCGTAGTCGACTTCCTGTTTTTCGAAACTTTTAAAACAGATGAAGAATATAAATTCCGGTCGTACTTTAAAGGGTATCGCTCTGTCAGCTATTTATATACAATAGAGATAAATTTTATGTCCATAAAAGATAATGGCGATATAGAAGCCGAAGGCGGGATTCATTGTTAGGAAAATTGATTTTTTATCAAAAGATTAGCGAAGCGACAGCAGACATTTTTACGGATCTAGGATGCGCTATCGTTATCATTTAGTCGAGCCGATACAAAGTTAAGATAATTTGTATTTTATTTTTCATGCTTGAATTGTATTCTAATGGATGTGGGATGGGGAAAGATTGCGATTTGACATTTTCCCATACAAAATATTGACACTACACTGTGGGCCGAAATACAGGAGTACATTTTTTAATTGAAAATATTTTTTTTGTTTTTTGGGCGATTTATTTTCTTTTTGCAGGGCTAATAACCTAACATGTCCTTAACATGACTTTAAATTTGGAAGCAAAAATAATGTACAGGGTCGGACTTATAGAAAAAAATTATATAACAGTGCATTAAGGCTCGTTGCAAATGAAAACTGTCTCTGCAGCTAAAATTGTACTAATACATTTTCAATTTGTAGTTATATTACAGTTTATAGACATTTTTATTTTCTAGAATTTTTCTTAAGTGGGTCGTAGAAAAAATATGCTGTTCGAATCGTGTGGATTGTCCATATCGCACTTGAACGATTGAGCACTCCGCCTACGGCGTCGTGCTCAAACTTCGTCCTCTTGCGATATGACCATCATATCCACACTAGTTGCACAATAGTATATTATGTAACGTGTGCGGAAAGTGACATTTTTCACACGAGTGGGAAGTATTGTCTCACGAGCGCAGCCGAGTGAGACAATCCCACGAGTCAATTGTCAAATTTTGAAAGCAAACGTCAAAATATTGAGATTTTATTTATTAACATTAATATTAACAGTACAATTTGTGCAATTTGACAAATTAATTTCCTGCACTGCTGTTTTACCATTTTCCATGGATAAGGAGGAATGATGCGCAGAAAAAATGGAATTTAAATTAAAATAATTGAAAATTATCTCCTTTGGATGTATTAATAAAGGTTTTTAAAATTTAATTCAAACTGTATTATTGCATTTTTTGAACGTTTGTAGAAAAAATATTGTATGATATACGTGTTAAAAGTACCTTTTAATGCACTCATGTGAATTGCAGAATTCGCTTCGCTCATTCTGCAAACCTTCACATGCGTGCCTTAAAAATGTACTTTTAACGCTTATATCATAAATAACTATTATGGAAAGGACACTTTAATATTCATTATGGCACCAAATGACGGTAACAACTACTTTAAAGAAGACTTTAGTGTAAAGTCTCCTTTCGGTAAAGTGGACTTTAGTTACTCATTATGAAATCGGCCGTTAGAGACGTGAAGAAGTGAATCGTGCATTCAATAGACATCAAAATACCGCAAACGTAATTATAACTGCAGACCATTTTTTATCAAGCAATATCTCTCTAGTATCTGCTAGGAGTTTATGTACGATTGAGTGGTAGTGGTAGAGAACAAGATTATTTATCAATTGCCCTTGTATTTAAGTTCCTCGTAAATTGGTCTTACTTTCCAAAACAAAATTCAACTTTAAGTTCTATCTATAGATAAATAAAAACCTGACAATCTTTATTGTGATCATAACAATAGCGAAGATGTCGAGTTAAATTAAATTTGGTGAAGTAAGTATCCAATCCTCAAAGAAAAGAATTAATGGGCCGTAATAAAACAAATAAGTACCACATAATCGATCTTCGCCGCACCTCTATTCAATCTCCCCAAATCCCCAATCTCCAACAACAAAAAACCTTTATTACCACTTTGAAGGCAATCGATGTAAAAGTGCCTAAATTTCTCGCCATTTTCCTTAAAACTTTTTATTTTCGCACCTCTCCCTATCTTTGTATACAACTTCCTTTTTTTTTAAGAGTTTCCAAACAGATAATGGGACCACCGAATTCCAGGAAATACTTTTAACAGATAAAAACGTTGTCAGTATTCATTATGCATTTTAAAAAGATGTTACAAATTGTGAAGGAAGGTTTGGGTAGGTATTTGATTTAGGGAATAATACTATATATGTTTTTCCACTACTAATTGAAAAGTTGAAAATAGAGTACACGCATATTTCATATTTTGCTTGGACTTTAATTTATAATAGTAAATATGATATCAAAAATTACTAATAATAGGAAATATACCAGTTTCCATTGGAATTTACTCCCAAATTTTAAAATAAAATTCAAATTTCAACGCACTTTCCGACCACAACCCGAGGATTTCCGAACGCTAACGATGATACGTATGATGTCATGTCTCTTGTGTTTACTTATGTCAATATGGCCGGTATTGCATTAGGTTATGTGTAGTTGTGTGTTTGTATTGTATTTTAATCAACTATCAATTGCTTCATCGACGTAAAAATATCATTTATATGTTTGTTTGAGACCATTACGTGTTTGTGTGTGCTTTTTTTTATTTCTAAAAGTCAACGTAAAGTGGAAAGTGGACATAAATATTCGATATTTCCGAGGATATTTTAAAAGTTTTGGAAGAATATATTTGATTTACTAGTTCAGTGTTCAGTGACGATTCTTTCATATTTTGTGAGTAAAGATATGGCTAGCGAAGGTTTTGTAAAAGCCAAACTGATAACTTGGCCAAAGTAAACTCATTTATGCTGCTTCAATGCAGAGGAAATAAGAGGAGTTAAAGCATTATCGTAAGTACGATTTAAACTATGTTGTATTTATATAATATATACCAACCATATTTCGATGTGTGGTCGTAAGAAAATGATGTTTTTATGGTTGATTCCTAGACATATAGGTACATAACCTCAAACTGTTTAAGAATAAAAATGACCAGCATAGAAGTAGGTACTTACATTAAAATGGTCTTCACATTCTAAGACGAAGATTCTGACGTGAAACTTGGTTGGGTTTTGAAATAAAACTGTTTGATTCACCTCTTTAAATATTACTTGCTTTCATCTACATGTATAAGCACATGTTTTTACTTTCCTCAAGACTTCGCACGTCAAAAAATATTCATTAGCTCGTTAGCTTACCATCTACCTCTCTCTGACTGTCATACATAAAACTGGGAGTGAGATTGCCTAAAGTGCATGTGAGTAAAGAGCATACTGTTATTGAGAACAATAAACATAATAATTGATGAAATATTTGAAATCTGATGATGCTATATTGTTTATTATTATTACAGTCTAAATATTTGATTAAAAAAAATAGAAATCTCGGTAAAACTTTTCTTCAGGTGTTCTATTTACTTCAAGAAAATAATGATTTTCGATTTCTAATTTTCAAAAATGTTCATGGGTGGAAGATACGATAATGAGTGTGAAAACTGTTTTGATCCAAATAGTACAGGGAATGAAGCTCAAAAAATGTAAAACCTCGCAATTTTTTCGTTCAGCATGGATTGACTTGAAATTTTAACAGGAGGTAGGTGATAGCCGAAGGTTCAAAATCTATATCGAACCGAAGGGCGCTAAACAATTTTTAGGGGTGAAAACTACCCTTATTTGTCAAAAATCATAAAATAACATTTTAAATCTGAAAATGGGTAATATTTGGTTTGGATAATGATTGTTTTGAGCTTTGAAATACAATTTCATCATATTTCAACCCTTAAAAAGCAGCCCCTGTTACAGCTTAATGTAAAAAAAATCATGAATCCTTAAAAAATGATTTCGCCTCTGATTGATTTGCATGAAAATTTGGGATTAGGCTCAACTCACCCTCTGCTTTATATATCATGTCATGCCGACGAACCCTGATTGTTTCTTAGGGGTGAAAACTACCCCTAAACGTCAAAAATTAAAAAATAGCATTATAAATCTTAAGATAGGTGAAAATTGGTTTGAATTAGTAAAATGATGAATTTGTTACATTTCAAAATACATGTTAAAAAAAAATTTTGCCAAGAGAACAATAATTAATAGCTAATATGGATTTGCTCAATAAGTCTGTTGTAAAAAAAATGTGTCACGTGCATTAAGTAACTTTTCAACCTTTAAAAACCACCCTTCACAACATTGCAATTTTTATAAACTATTGTAATATAGATATAAATTGGAAAAAAGTAGACTTAAGTACAAAAGAAAATTTATTAACATAAAAATGCGCTGTATTTTCACATAGATTAACATAAATAAATGATTACATTTACAATTACAAATACAAATATGATTTTTAAATATCTGTATCATCAGTTTGATCTTCATCGTGGTCGATGTCATCTTCATCTTCTTCGATCACTGGTGGACTATTATTGCAGTCTTCACCTGAGCACCCAGAACATTTCGTATATATAACGCCCCACTACCGAATAAACCGGTTTTGTACATTATTATGCTTCCAAGTGTACTATACTAGACTATTGGAATTTTTCGAAAAAAAAAAAATCGAGTGGTTTTTTTAACGTATTTCCTTCATTTTTGATGATAACAAGTTTATTCAAAAACGATTTTGTAGGGTTTTTCAAGAACTACAAGGATCTGTAAGTTAAATCTTTTGTTTTTAAATGGGGTGAGTTTAAAGGGCTAAAAAAAGGTGGTGCTCGTGCGTAAATAGTCGTTTTAAACGGCTATATCTCGTCAAATATTAACTGTACAAAAAATCTACTTACAGGAAAATTTTTGTCATAAAAAAGCTACAATTTCGTGTTTTAACTTTGCTTGTACCTCTTAATATTTTCGGAGTTATTTTGAAAGAAAGGGTAAGAAATACAAAATTATGAAAAATAACTTTTTACTTTAAGCCATAATTTTTCGAAAACTATGAATTTTAAATTGGTCAAACTTCTTGGACATATCAACCATACATGTACAAAGAGAATTGCACAAGGGTAAAGATCAATTTTAATTAGGGGGGTAGTTAGGGGGTTGTTTTCACCGATTTTTTTGTATAAAAAATTCAGTACTGACATTATTTTTGTCATAATTCACTCAATTTTGATGCTACAGACCTTTTTTTTTAGAAAGGTCTAATTATGCTCTTTGAAAAAGATTCTATGAGTTTCCCACGAAAAATGCATCATTTTTCCAGTATTTGACTTTGAATCTATCACATTTTGCATTTGGGAAAAAAAGCTAATCATTGATGGGCCATATCTCGGTTCCTATTGGTTTTAGAAAAATTATAAAAATAGGATTTTGCTTGTTTGTTTAAAGCTACAATTTTGCTTTCCACAGTTTTTTTGATAAAATGCATAATTTTCGAGTTATCCGTGAAAAACATATCAAAAACGACGATTTTTTTCTCTAAAAAGCGTTACTTTCAATCGCGAATAACTTGAATATTTTTAGTGGAAACACTGTTCCAATCATGGATATCTTTCTCATTCCACCGCATCCTTAAAATGTTATAAACAAACCTTCAACTTTCAATAGTTTGTAACTCACCTATTACCTAGACAATACAACAAAACATTTATCTTTAATAATAAATTTCTGGAATGGTCTTTAATTAATATATAGTTTCAAAAAAATCATCCCATCTTGGTTGAAACGTAATTTCTTGTAATGCAGAGACAAGAAACGGGGATTAAACGAACATTCTGAAGTTTTTGCTTGATCGACCATATAACAGCGCCCCTGCCGTAACTCGAATAGTTGTAGTAGATATAAGTGGGTTGATTTCTTGCGAATTATACATAAAGTAGTTATGGATTTGGGAATATATAGGTCGATTTCTAATTACGAAGTTATAGAACGGGGTAATTGGAATAGTTTCAAAAATATAATTAATATTTGTGTCGATACAGAAAGCTGGGATTTGGTTAGTAAAATTATGTTAATAATCGAAATAGATTTGGAAATGTTTCCTTCAAGAGATTAGTACTGGAACCACCTGAAGTTCCTATCAAAACATTTTCCATAACAATTGCTACAGAAAGAATTCATTTATTATCCCACTAGCTTAGCACAGGTTTTTTGAAGGCAACAAATACATAACAAAAATGTGACTTTACAATATTTAACGCAATTATATATAACTTTCCAAATAACACCCAGGAAGAAAGCACAGTGGTATGGTACATTCAATAGCCTTCTTGGTGTGCGGTGAAGGATAAATTAAATAAATACCAAAATTATTAAAATTATTTTTTTAAATTCAATCAATCAAATATCAACAGTTGTTGGGATTTGAACCTAAAGGCCTGGGTCCAATTCCCAACAGTGTTGCCTCAAGGAAATATCATAATATAATAAAATCAGATCCAGTACTCGTGGCTCCACCTGTGAGACCGTGGCGATAGCGCCCACGTACTAACCTCCTGTTAGGGAGGAATCGGTACTCGTTGCTGACGTACTGAAGTAGATGGCAGAAACGCGCTATGCCAAATTCTCGGTATATGCAGAAAATCTCCCTCTCTCTCTCGTCCTCTCTCGTTCATGTCCATCAAACATAATGCCTTGTTGCAATTACTCTCTCCTCTTAAAAACTATAAATCAAGTGTAAAATAATTACTTGCTCTACCCATGAAGGGAAAATGAGGAGCTCTAGATGTTTAAAGTCTTAAAGTTTAACCTAACCCTAGTTATTAGTGTCTCCGATTAGTAATATTATTATGAAGAAACTGGTAGTGAAAAGTCTCAGTGTGCCGGTAGTAGAAATTGGCGGCAAAAAGGTTAGTGCATGGGTGTTGTGTTAGAAAACGATGTAAAATACCTAGCCCAGTGTTTGCTGGATGGATATTGTTGGTGTAAATAAAGTATGTGACGAACCAAGTAATTTTATTGCTTTCTCGAGCCATCGAAGGTCTCCTTGTTGGCCAACGCAAAGAGTGTTGGCCCCCGATAATGGTGGATGCCCAAGAATTGGTAGTTTCCCATCAACAAATGATTCTTATAGAAAGTGTTCGAAATGTGCTCCGTCTACTTCCTGACTGTAATACATCCTATCGGTAAACTCTTGTCGTACTCGTTCGAGTGTCAGCTGAAATTGCATTGCATTCTTCAATAATTCTTTTTTTCAAAACGCCAATGCTATCTGGTGCCGTAGTATAAACCTTGGATTTCAAGTACCCCCATAGAAAAAAATCCTTTAGTTGAAGAGGAAGTGGGGTTTACTACCATTTCAGCAACTATATCCATTTTTTTATCATCACTAAATGTTGGTCGACCAGATCGTTTGGCATCTTGAACACTACCTGTTGCTTCAAACTTGTGAAGAAGCTCCCTCTAATAAGTTCTCGAGATAGGGCGATCTGGGTATCTCTAATTAAAATAAAACGTTCCGCTTCATGGAGATTCTTTCTAGATTCGCCAATTATTAAGATAGCTGCTACTTTGTCGGCTTGAGTACGTACCATTTTGCCTATGTAAACTTTTAAACGTCTCGTTAAACAATAATAAAATTCAATATTCAAGCTATTTAGAAAAACTTTGCAAAGCAACAAATACTATTAAATTAAAAACGGCAATTTTTGACAACTAACCAGAGGCGGACTGAAAAATCTTCAATATTTAAATGTGAAATGATAATTTTGGTTTATCCGTCAAAATTAGTTTAAACCCAAACAAAATTAATATGGCTATGTAACCAATGTCAATGCCTTTCAAACGAGATATCACTTGCCGTTAGGTCCCATTTAAAATTATTGGCCAGAGTGGCACTGTGACATTATCTATTACTATTACGTCACCTGTTACCATTCGTAGAGAAGTTTACAACACTTTATTTCCACCCTCCAAATTTTATTAATGTAAGTGTAGCCGTTCAAAAGATACCAGGATGGGAAGGGACTTTTGAATAGCACTGTATAGCTAACCTTAAATTTGATTTGACCTTCTTGGTGTGTGTCATCGTTTGTGACGTATAACCGGGTCGTAAAATTATCAGGATCGTATTCAGCCAAATTGGAAAGAATATAATAACCAGCTTCTTTTTCTAACTGAAAATGCTTGAGAACTTCCAAAATGCCGATCTTTTTACGTGTATCTAGGCATAGGCAAGACGGTACGGAAGGAGGGTCGGCGATTGCATCAAGCGAAGCGTGGAGCTTGAATTTTTTTTCTCGCGTCCGTGATTTTTGCGATTTGTCATAAGATATTCATTTAGAAGTATATGTTGTAAAAGAGTAAAATAATGTGCATGAAACGCCTCAAGCTTATAACTTACTTAAATCGATAACAATTAATACCGTGTGAAAAGCTTACAAACTATATACTTGAACCTTCCTCGAGAACCTCTTTGTTCATTGGTTAAAAACAGGATGAAAATCTGTTCACTAGTTTTTGAGTTTATCGAGAACAGACTCAAGCTTGCTTCCACAATACCCATTAAGTTTTTTCCAGTGGTGTCCAACATCCAGATTTTCACAATTCTAGTATTGCATTTAGCAATGGCAGCTTGAGCAAAACGGAATCTAGTTCCAGTCATATCGCTTCCCAAAATCATACTTTCACCACAATGAGCTTCTTCTTCTCCAAAAGTATTTTTTCCTGCTGATCCTGGTTTTAGGCTATTATTAGCATATCCTGGTTTGGAGTTCTTGGGAATGAGCTTCTCACAGATAAAAGTAAAAGCAAAAAATGTCTAAATTGTTGAAATAAGTGTTTATATTTTACTTTCAAAACATTTTGGTAAAACTGTTTTTGTCATTTTGATGATAAAGAAGAGGCCAATTATATCGTTTTTCTTTTATTCCCTTGATTACTTTCTTTTTTAACACAACACCGTATTCAATCAAAAACGCCCTATTAGGCTTTCGGAAAGAAAGGATTTCTAATAAACTCCTTTTCGTCTCTTATTTTTGTAGATTATTTGGTCTCCACAATAGCCTTCTCTGACATTTATGATCAAAAGTTATTAATGAGCCCTACTTCCCCAAAAAAAAGGAAAAAAAAAGAACTCGTCCGTTCTGTCTCGAATAGAGTTTCTTATCATTCAGAGAACGTAGATAAAACGAGCACTTCAGCATTTTGCTGTCTGCTCAATTTCATCTGAAATAATAAAATAAGCAGGTCGCTGAATGGAAAGATAGTTTTTCAGTTATAATTGCTGAAGTTTTTGGTTCATACACTGTGTTATTTATAAGATGCGACATAGGGATTCCTGTACAAAACTGTGAAACGCGAGCTAAGTTTTTTAACAAATAGTGTTCTTGAAAAATAATAACAGATTTGGGAAGGTCGTTGAAAAATTAGTTCAAATGCACTTTTAGTTTTCTTAAATTCGTTCTGGCTTAATGGAAAAAATGTATGATTATATTTAAAAAAGTAGTACACCATTTTCATACCACTTCTCCAACATAACTATTCAGTTTTTCATTAATCGAATTTAATAGCTATTTATGCCATCAGTTACGAAATGCCTAATTTTGTGTAACGCGTGAGGTTTTTGCGGAACGAACGAAGTGAGTTTCGCAAAAACTCACAAGTTACACAAAATTTCATTTCGTAACGTATTGCATACACGATTTTTTCTAATTTTGAAGAAAGTAATAAAAAAATAAAAGATAAAAATTTGGAAAACATAAATTTACTTTGTTACTGTTACTTCATGTTAGTTGTCAGTTTGACATTTTGTAAAAAAGTCTAGACGGAAGGTTTTTAGAGAGATTGATATATTTTTAGTTTTATTTTTGAAAAATGAGTGATTCAAGTTTTGAAGAGCTACCAAGCGATATTGAAGAGGCAGCAGGTGATGCTCTATTATCCTATTATCAGTAATTCCCAAAAAGTCAAAGGCAGTTTATGATTTGGCATACGAAAAATTATTCTCCATCGGAGAAAGCAAAGCAAAAGGGAAATTTTGATTTTACGCTATTATAGGAGAGTTAGTTCTGAAGAGTTTGATCTGAATTGAATCGAATGGCATGATTTGACGGTCGTGGTAGGGACAGCTGTGGCTGTGCACCCAAAGGATGGCAATTTGGTTAATTTCCGCAATGTATCGCGTATCCGACGATTGCAAAAATTAAAATACAAGAAAAAACTACAGTAAACCTGTGTTAACATCTCGGATGAATAAATGGAGCGGGTTTGTTGTATTTTTTTCATAAAATGTAGAAACTTGGGGTGCTGAAAAATACCGAAAGTGTGTTTGATGCACTGAATAGTGCGGTAGTGTTGCTGCTCCTCTTCAAAGATTACAGAGTAAAAATATAAGATGTTTCACTCGTTCGAATTTATCGCGTAAAGCACCGATGCTGCTGGTGACTGTCTGGTGACTTGGATGGTACAGTACGTCGCTACGTCCTTACTTGCATTTAATTTGGCATATTATACGGGACGTCGCCCGTCGAGCGCTGTTATTTTAGAACGGTGTTTATTGGTTGTTCCTGTTTTATATTTATGTTGTATAGATTTTTTAAATTTATTAATTAATAATTGTTGAAATGAGCGAAAACTCATATTAATATTTTTTAATATTTTTCTCTCTAATAGCAAAGCTTAAACACTAAATATTTTGTAATATTTGCTAATACAAAATTAGGGATTTATTTTTATAATAAGGATCTTATATAAACAAGTACATTAAGCAAGAAAACACAAAAATTCTTTTCTATAGCCAACCAAAGGGGAATTGGTCAGTTCCTTTTGGACGAATTTACTAAATTTTCTTTCCATCATCCATGTAATCAATTTCCTTTCAAATATTATGCCAGTCTCTATACCAGAGTCCGTAAATATTTTACTCTCAAATGTATATTGAAAGATTTGAAAAACAATAGATTGAATTTAACACATAAACCAAACTCCAAACTTAGTTTTTTACAACATTTATTTATTTTTTAATAAAGGTATCCTGCAGCTGCTTCTTTTTTTACTGTAAGTACTGTAAGTATCACTAAATTACTAAGATGCTGGATAAAAACTGTGAATTGAATCATTTTAAAAATTCAAGTTGATTTTTCACTTACTTCAAATTCATATCCCGAAAATTTTTCGAAATAATTAACATTTAAAAATAAACCTTAGTGATAAAGAATCCCATTGAATTGAATATATTTCTCTAATTACCCCTGTACAGCTTATAATAAAATAAGCTTCTAGAACTTATCTGGTATCTACCGGTCTAGTTATTGACAACAAAAGCGAGTCGTAAACATAATTTATGAGAGCGGCGTCCGTTTGGGACAGCAACTTGAATCAAACCGCCCTGGAGTGAAACATCTTATATTTTTATTCTGTAATCTTTGTCCTCTTGGTGCTGCTTTCCATGCACTTTTCTTCCGGCTTTCGGTGCACTTTGTTTTGGGACATTTCGCTGTTTCGTTTGTCTTGTCGTTGCGTTTCGTGGTCTGGGACTCCTCGCGATACCGTGGACAGTGGTTGCTTTCTATGCAGTTTTCGTCCGGGCTTTTGGTGCACTTTTTCCGTCGTTTCGGAGCGTTTGGTGTAGGAGAGGGTGATTGTCGTGTTAGGAGATCGTCACACGGTGTCACTCAATTAAATATTGTATCCTATTTTGTTGTTTTTGTGTTACAATTTTCTTTTAACAATCCATATCGATTTTGTCTTAAGAGCTTTTAAATCACTCACGCTTTTGTTGGCACAAAAGAACTTTGAATTATTTTGAAACTTTGAAAGTATCAAGCGATTTTTCCACCCTCCTTCTAATCTTCTAGTACCTTGAACTTTTAAACTATTTTATTGTAAGCGCAAAATGGAAGATATATCTGTACTTCCAAAGCGTCTTTGTCGGAGAGTAATTTAGCTAATTGAAATATTATTCCAGCAAATTTGGTGCCTGGAAATTGGACAGACTCGGTATCATTTTCTTAGTTTTAATTGTTTTACTTATTTCTGAAAAGGCTCCTGAGATATAGAGCTTCTTCAAGAAATTAATTTACTGCAAGATGTTCGGAAAACTTTACGTTGATAGAATTTTGTTTGTATAGACGGTATTCGGTAATGAGTTCCATTATGGCTTCTGATGTAATTTAAGTGCTTGCTTTTTCAGTTTATAGTTATTTCATAAATTCGCCATCTTCAAAGAGAGGGAACTACACATATACCAAAAAGTATTCGGAATTAATTAATTTAAGATTAAAAGTGATAAATAAACCATTGTCGGGTTCTTCAATCCGTTAAATTGACTCTATAAGTACATAGAGTATTGGAGTGCAATAATCTTTCAACAGCCAGATGTTTATCGGATATTACAGAGTTGTACTCAAAATTGACCAAATATTTCACAATAATTTAATGTTCAATAATCAAACGGTGACCATTCAAACAAGTACCTTCAATGCCCGTTTACAATCGATCTATACCCAGATAGCACAAACACGTTTCGAAGACGTTTGTTCACGACGTTCATGACGTTTCGAAGATGTCCGGTAATATCCAATAAATGTTTTGAAGACGTCTTTAGGACGTACATTGTTACAAAACAAGGCGTCTTTGATACATCCATTTTTGTACGTCTATAAGACACACAGTTTTGGGCGTGTTTATGCCTTCTTTTTACTAGATATAAATTAATGTTATAATGCCCCTTTATCTAATTCCACAAAATTGTATTATATTTATCACTATTCTTAATCTAATTTAGTGTGGGTACATCAACCATTATTGAAATTAAGGTTACAGTTACACATACTCTTCCCACATTCAAAGTGTTTAGATTTAGAAGTGGGTTTTATTGAAAAATTTTACTTTGCACTCATAGATACACAGTTCTCCTAACTTCTCTCCATAATATTCAACAACTATCTGACATTAATGTTAGGTTACTTCCAAATTCCAAATATTGACTCGGATGATCCATATGTTGAAGGATGTATGTCTGTGTCGCCCTCTACCTTTCAAGTGCTCAATAATTTAGTGATGCTGGTAACTTACCCCATTGAAAATAGCTAAAAGAGTTGAACGTCCACATTACCAACATAATTAAAACGTCTTTAAAACATCCCTACAACGGCGTTTCAAACTTAGTCGTTAGAAGGACGCCTTGAGAACGTCCCTTTTACGTACCAGGACGTTTGGACCAAAGTTAGACATGAACTGGACGTCTTTAAGATGTAGTGTGCTATTTGGGTAAATGCTTAGTTATACCTGTTAATATTAGAATCCTGTCAAATCTTAGTTTCTCCTTTGGCTCGCTTGACCCAGGCAAGGGGACTCTTCCTCAAGATGAAGCCTACCAACCAAACCCAGCTTTTTTTCTCAAACTCATCGTTACTCCCGCCTTGGAATCACTACCCTTAGCATACTTCAAGACGGGCGGTGGTCCTTAACACACTCTCCGTCATCTTCTCCCTTCTATCATGCAATGTCGAGTCCTTCTCTTTCCGCAATCATGCTCTCTACTACGCCACTTATTTCCATTTCCTCTTCGCCCCTCAACATAATCTCCACCATATATTCCCAAAACACCGTTTCTCCCAGTTTATTTTACAGCTTCTTCAAAACTTCCTCGTTCTTCCAACATCTAAACACATGTCCCACATCATCCTCCACTTCACATCTCTCGCACACTCCAGTTTCTCTTTTCCCAATCTTGTGGAGGTAACCCATGCCCTGTGGGCACCTGCGTCAAGAAGTAGTTCACCTCCCCGAATTTCCAGTCCACCCAATTTTTCATCACACCTTCCCTCCATATCTCTCTGGTCGCACCCATCCAGCGTTTCTGTCTGGCTCCAGCCATCCAGTCCAATAGATAGAACCTTGACAGCACCGCTGCTGCCAGTCCACCCACTATCCTCTGTACGCCTGCACCCTCAGGAGTATCCCTCTCAGTACCCGCAGGAGTGGTCTAACCCCCGCATTCACCCCTGCTTTCTCACCCCAATCTTCCGCGCCAATCAGCATACTCTGCTTTACCGTCCTACCAATTACCCTCCTCTTCCACTCTCCCGGTTCACAAATCACTCATTAATCTTCCCAGCCATGCTGCCCTTACTTTTGCCTTCTGTGCAGCCTTCAACATATGGGTTTTGAAGGATAATTGGCTATTCAACCACACCCCTATCCTCCATCCAAATTGTCCTTCCCCATCAACTCCAACCAAACCCATCTCAAACTCGCCATTACCACTGACTCTTACACACTACCCTAGCATATTTCAAGTCCGGTATCTCAAATCACATCTCCAAGTCATGTCAAATCATTCTCTTCCCCTAATCATGCTCTACACTACGCCACTTACCTCCTTCCATTCCTCCTCCACCCACAACATTATCTCTACCAATATCCCCCAATACACCGTTTCCTCCAGTTTTTTCACCAACTTCTTCAGCACTTTCTCGTTTTTCCAGCATCTAATCATGCCCAACATCATCCTCCACTTCACACCTCTTGCACACACCAGTATCTTTTTTCCCAATCTTTTGGAGGTACCCTACTTTCCACACATGTCCAGTGAGCACCTGTGTAGTTCACCTCCCCGAATTTATGGCCCATCAAGTCTCTCCTACTCCAAATTGCTCCTCCCACCTCCTCACCAATAATTATTGCTTTAACCTATTGCTTTGACAAACTATAGAGTAAAAAACAACCTTACTTTGGCGAGAATTTAGTTATGAGAAATACGAGCTGTCATAGTTTAGTTCACGTTCGTCTCTGAAGGCGATAACTGGGTTATCGAAACGTGCGGTAAATAGTGAGAAGTCTGTTTGTGTCGCGGTAGTAGTAACTTGTGTTCGGTATTGAGGTATCGCGGAAGGTTCTAGAATTTTAAACTTAATAATAGTCGTTGCCTGCGGCGCTTATTTGCGTCTCTGCTCGCTGCTATAGGAACTGGTGAAATAAAAAAAAGCTTGTGGGAGGAAATTCAATACCGCCGCAAAAAACTTTGAAGCTCAGATAGAGAATTTTTAATATTCCATCCACTCTGAATTTTATTTCTAGAAGCTACATTTCTTTTTTGTTTTTTATTATAAAATGTTGGTTAGCTAATAAACAACCACCTACTTCTGTTTATGTAATTAGTCTCGTAGCTATACGGGGGTTATGGGCTATGTGTCCCGACAGATATTGAATTACACTTCTAAGTTGAACGAGGTTGGGATAAGGGACAACATCACTTGTAGACCGGTGTAATTCAATGTATGTCGAGGCACATAGCCCGAGGAGTAGTTGCTGTTCCTTTTTTAAATAGTCTGTTCTTCACTTTCAAAAACTTGGACTTGGAGTGTTATCAGTATTTAACTAATTAAGTAGATAACTTCTTAACTTTTGATTCATTTTGAAACTGACGGTCATTTTGTGATGGTGTGTCAGATTTTTGGACAACGTTAGTCGTGTATGCTCAAGTTATTGGAGAATTATGCTAGAAGTCTAGAGTTTTGTTTGCTCTCCAAATACTCAGCACTCAGTTCTGGTCTGACCACTTGTGGTACTATCTCTCCAAGGGGGTATATTCAAGTTAAACTTGATATTGAAAAACAAAACTGATTTTTTTACTGAAACGCATTGTATACTAACAGCTCCTTATGGTTAAGAAAAAAATGGGACTCAAGTTATATTCAGCTTTTACTTTAAAATGACGAGAAGCGTATCCTGGAAATTCTTTTCATTCTTTTCTTCTCGTCGTTTTCAAACATCAAAACTTGGAAGTTGTGAGAATATAAGAATTTTCCATGAAAATCATTAATTTTCCACATCACTCTTAAAGCATTCTCATCAACTTTTCACTAATCGACTTGACTTCTTATCTTTACATAATTCACAATTAAATATCTTAAGCACCTTCCAAATGGGCAAAATTTTCATATATAATACCACGAGAGTGAAAATTTTGTCGGCAAAATTTTTCGATTCTTATGAAAGTTTGTTGCTTGGCAATTTTGCGAATGAAATTTTTTGGATTAAGGCCTGGTCTTTCCAAGTACGAATAAAATGGCCAATAACTAACTGGAAAATAAGTTTATTAGGAAGTCTTATTTAACAAATAAAGTGTGAATGTCTTTCAAACTGACTTTAACCATCGATTTATTATTCGGTAAATTAACATAACGAAAATATTTATTTCAACGTTGGCTGCAATGAAATTACAATGACTAACTTCATAATATGTGTAGAGAAAGATAGTTTCATGCACAATGTGTATGTAATAGACAATGATAAACAATTGCTATGTTCCTCGGACGCGTTGTAAGTTGCAAAATAGATTTTAGGTTAGCTGTCACCTGCTGACCTGCTTGACAACACTGAAATCAGGATTTCTTGTAAATATTTTAATAATTGTTGAAATTGTGTATTTCCAACGAAAGAATCAAAATAGTAACAACAATAATAAACGGAAGCCTGCAGTAAACTCCACTGGATTGGAAGTGAGGATGTTGATTGAAGTAGTTTCAATGCACATACGTATTGTAAAAAACAAGAATTCTTTATCATCCCATCTTTCAAAGTGGTCAATACGTTCTCTAACGGTATATGGGTGACGTTCTGGGTTTACAAAATCTACAATTTCTTGTATCTCTTGTTCTTCGAGTTCCTCGAAATCATTGAAAATATCCATTTCAAAATAAATGTGACCTTTTTTATTTAAATTAGGTTAGAATCTCAATTCGTGATTAATCGGCATCGGTCGGTTGTTATTCACAACCCGAACAATTTTATTTCGAACTTATACCTCCTAATAACTTAACTGTAGAATAATTAATTTTTGCGAATATAAATTATCCAATATTGGAAAGACGAATCTAGTGCTTATTTGATAAATATATTTTATATGCAACTTTATTCAGACTTGGAGAGACCGGGCCTAAATGTCATGAGCAAAATTACCAAAAGCAACAAACTTGAATACGACAGGAGAAAAATTTTACCTTACAAAATTTTTAATTGAGTGGTATTCGACATGACTATTTCACGAGAGAAAAACTAAAAAATCATATTATGTTTAAACGTTCTATTTATTGCAAACTTCAATTATACTAAGCCAAAAAAATAATAACATTATGAAAAAAAAAATTACTCATTTATGTAAAAAGTACAATTATTATAATCGTACGTTGTAGCATTATTTTGGGGATTGTTTTGCATCATAACCTGTGATGAATTAAAGTTAGAAACTGAGGATTCCTTTTCTTTATTTTTATTTTCTCGAAGGTTCTCTATAAGTTGGAAATGGTGTTCTTCACTTAATTGTAAATATGGTTTCAAAGAATGGGCGGAAGAATGTCCTGTAAGCATAATTACTTCTTGTTCACCAACTCCTTCTTTTGCTAATGCAGATATTGCAGAAGCTCTATGTGAATTATTGGTTATTTTTATTTTTTTTGTGTCTATACCAATTGATTCTGCCGATATTCTCGTCCACTTTGAAATTGTATTAATTACCAATGGTGAATTTTTGTACCATATTCCTTTCTCCCAATTTGGATGTAATGTTGAAAATAACTTTATGGTTGTTAGATAAGGATTAGATTGTCTTTTTTCAATAATTTTTAAAAATAAACGAACGGGACACAAATTGTTGTTAGCATTATATCTTACCAGTCACTTACTGCCAGATAAAGCTTTTGATCTTCCTTTTGTCGTTTTGGAAAAGATTGGATTATATTCTACCCTGCCAGTAAAATTACCTTTATTATCATATTCTTTTTAAAGTAATTGATATCACAATTAGCAGCTTCATTTTCACGCCATTCTAATTCGAACGAGCATAAATGAAAAAACTTTTTTTGTAACCCATCAGGATTATCTTCAGAATAGCTTTCTACCATTTCTATTAATTCTTCTTTGGTTAACGCGTTGGAACTTCTTTTTCTGGTTTCAGGCTCAGCCTGAAGCTTTTTACGTTTTGTATCCCTGGCCAATCTAGCAAATTTATAGGTAATATCTTTAAATGGATCAATTTTGATGTTAAATTCTAGAGAATATTTTTCCTGAACCATTTGAGCAATCGTATTCCAAAGTGTTTTCACACTAGCTTCAGTATAATCAGTTCATCTCTTTTTTTCATGTTAAAACCATAATCTTCAAGAATTTTTGCTATAACTTGTTCAGAAGTATCCTTTCCTTACCTTTCCTTTGAAATCACTAACAAAGATTTTACATTGAATTTTATCACAAAGTGATAGAATTTTATACACATAGATTTGATATATTAAACGTCAAAAAATTGCCGCGACAAGACAAAAAATTGCCAGTTCAAAACCTTCAAATTTTGTCAGTTATCAAGTTACTCTAGTGAAATAGTCAGTGCAATATGTGGCTGCAATATTGGCAACTCTAGCCCAGCCATCATGACAACATTTCAATTGTAGCATATGGCTCTGCTATATATATCTATATGTATCTTTATAAATCCCGGTTTCCACATTATATAACTCAGAATGTAAATGTATTTCATTAATAAACTCAATAACCTTTTCATTCGACCAAGTATTAGTCATTTTATATACTATAACCCCCAAAATATCTATAACAACAACAACAAACGAACACCAAAACAAAGTCTGGCAACTCTTGTTGCAACCAATTAAATGCATAAGCAACACAAAACATGTGTAGCCATATGGCCGGGACACACTGACAATATTGTCAATATATTACCTAGTCTGACTTATTGCTGGCCAGCCGTGTTGCAGCTACATATTGCACTAAAAATATTGCCCGTTTAGAAGCACCTTTACACTAACTACTAAATGTTTCTGGTACGAGCTACTAAGACATCCTGTATATTTCAGAACAAAAATCATCACTTTTGCGTCAAACAAAAAATGCTGAATATTTTTCCGGATATGAAAATGTAACAAAATTTTTTTTTATATATTTTTTATGGAAGTATCAGCCACAAAAGAGTCATAAACAAAGTTTTTTCGCTACCCTCACTTCGGCGTATATATAATAAAAGCCTTTGAAGGGGAAATAAAGAAAAGGAAGGACAGCAATTCAAATGCCCCTTGACAATATCGACAAAGTGTACGTGATGAATCCAGAACAAACAACGACTGTCAGCAAAAGGACAAAGTCTAGTGATGTTTGCTGAGGAAACATCGAGGAAAACAATTTAAGAGCCACCTGTTTCGTTTACTTTTAAATAAACACAATTTTATTTACAAACTGGCGATTTTACATTTAATGACGGTGATGGTTTTATGAATTTTAATATATTTTTATTATTGTTGGTAATTTTCTACAAAATCTTCAAATTTACTTCAAAATAATTAATGCTCTGGAATTATGTTGGCAGCATTGGTCAGAGTGGCTGCTGCGTCTGAGGTCACAACAGCCAACGAAGAAGAGCCCCAGCTGACAATTTTGTTTTTGTTTTTGTGTATTTTGTCTGTTAGTTTGATTTACTTTTTGAATATTGTTGTACTTTTGAGTTGTTTGTTCGAAAAAATAAGCCAGCATTTTCAAAATGTATCTAGTGCCAATGTAAAAAGTTGATTTTAGCATGTTGGACTAGGTTTGCGTCACATTTTTAGAAGTCAGAAATATTAAAACAAAGTCTCAGTGGGGGGCCTTATAGACCCACTAACTACACACCTCACCTAAACTATCTTAGTTTCATTCAATTATTTTAGATATTCACAACTACAAATGTTCCTGGTTTAAGTCAACTTCTTTCGAGTCTTGGCTTCTTCGAACCATGATTTAAGTCTGTTTGCATCTCATGGAACGTAAACTAATATTTCGCTTGGGCAATTTATATTGTTATTTGTACAAGTTGATACAAAGCTCTCTTTGAACGTTTTGGAAAGACGAAAGCGAAACAAAAACAAACAATCCAAACAACAGCAATATCAAAGAGGATATCAATATAGATTTTGAGGTTGGATCAGATGTCTAAATTCAAAAACCAGGGAAGCAAACCTTACAAATACCACGGATATAAAACGATCTGTCATTTTCAAGGTCGTAGGCTCTTTCGACATCACGTTATTTGCTTTCCGCACTTTTTAGGATAGAATAGCGTTTAAAAAAAATACAGGGGAATTTTTTTTATGTAATACTTCAATTAAAAGCGATAAAAAAATCTCCTGGAAAGGTCCATTAAGATTACTTCTGAAACACCCTGTTTAAGGGATATAAAAAATGTTATAAAAATAAAATAAAGTTTTCTTGATAATTAAGTTTTAGTGCTGGAATTGTATCTCTTCAAATGTGATTTTAGAAAAGCACAGCGACCATAATAACTCATCGCTGAATTCATCAGGACATAAAAGCTTTAAATCCTCTAAAATGTAGCTTCTTCATCTCTATCTCGCTCGCGTTACAGTTTCCCCTCGGTTTTTCTCTCCAGCTATTAATAAAAGCATATTTACCCAGAAAAGCATGTTTGAGCGGTGTGTTTGTATATGAATAAATTATATTTACGTCTCACCGTATATTCCTTGACAACGAGTGTGTCGTTAAAACCGAAGGTCAACGGACAAACGAGCATACGCTGATTGGTTTTTTAATATTTAAATACCTTCGCGTTACTTTGTAATACACATTATGTGATTTATAGTCAGAAATATCGAGTGGCCGTTTTAGGAGCAAATATACCCTAGCTTTCGAGCAATAATAAGCGAGTGCTGTTTCAACCGAACCATTTATCAAAAGTGAATATTAACATGGGGTGAAAGGTTAGATAGATTTATTTGACTACATTGCTTGTTTAGGTACAAAATTTATAACATTCAACATATTGAAAAACATAATATTGCCTAAAATATAAAGAAAAATATACTTTAAGGTGTCTATTTTGAGTAAAATTGAAATTATAATAGAAACAAGCAAAACAACAACAAAAACGGAATGTCCAATGAGCATATAAGTTCCATAGAGGTAGACTCCGGTGGATATTAACTGTAATTCTTGTCATATATCTGTATCTGTAGAGTACGGAGGGTGAGTGTGTAGGTTCACAGCACTTAAGCGACATAAGACCCATTGTACATCCTCCCGAGGAGTTGTCCTCCTAGGTCATTGTCCATCCTGTCCTTAGGAAGGTGGACTGGGAGTCACGTGAGTGTCACTGGGAGACATATCCTTTATATCGGCAGGTGTAGGCCAAGACTCACCGAACACACACTCTCTTATTGACGATAACTCCGGACACTCGCATAAGACATGCCTGACAGTTTCATGTTCCTGTTCACACATTCTGCATAGAGGTGTGTCCACTAGCCCCATAGTATAGAGGTGTTTCCTTAGTTGACAGTGACCAGTCAGAAATCATACTGTTGAACGTAGGTTTTTCCTGGTTATCGCCAAATATTTCTTCGGCGCCAGCTTCCCAGGGTCGCCCAGGGTGATCCTGTCAAGACTGCATCCTTTGATTCCATCCCATCTCTTAAGGGATTGAGCATGGGTGTAACGTTTGGCATTTGTCGAAGTTGCCAGGCCGTAGGTGTCACTGGGTCCCAAAATTTTCAGTCCAGCGCCTTCCTTGGCTAAAGAATCAGCAATCCGACTTCCTTTACTCCTGTCGTGCCCTTTAACCCACCTCAGGATAATATTGTTATCTGCCGAGACGTCAGCTAAATCTTGGTGGCACTCTATTACTAGTCTCGATATAACACGTTGTCTGTTCAAGGCTAATAGGGCTTGTCTACTATCTGCAGATTATTATGTTTTTGCCAGAAATTCCTCTTCTGGTTAGTTCTTTTGTGGCAAAGATACCAGTCAGTTCTGTCTTGTCATATAAATCACCTTTTGTTGACCCATACTGACCTTAAACTGAACTATTTAGTGTTATTGGTTCACTTACTTTTTATAACTATTAATTTATTAGATCGATAAATTCGTTTTATTTCTTTTCTTTCGAAAGGTTACTGTTTACATTTAAAAATATTTGGAATTTCATCAATTTTATTTCTGTTTATTAACTTTATTTTCTTTTTGTAGTGTGTAAAAGATCGTTCTGCATGCTATTGGAACTTTTTGGAACTTTAGTTCTTTACGTCATGTTTGAGCGACCAGGGGTCGCGACGCACAATATCTGACCGTTACGCGTTACGTTACGCTACGTTATGTTACTTTGCTTCGTTATGTGCCTTGCTTCGTTATGTGCCTTGCTTTCGTGCTCGTGCTCTCTCCTTAGTCTCTATCTCGTTTACGAAGCAGCGATTCATATGCTCCGGCCGGGATTCGAACCCGGGCCGCCCGCGTGGAATGCGAGCATTCTACCACTGAACCACCGATGCTATATTAAAATTCTATGCAAAGCTGGTATTCGCAGTGCTGGTGATCTACTTGAATTTGTTCGGATACATTTTTACTATTATTTCCGCGATTAAGGAATCTAGCACATTTACTTTTCGAAATACAGGGTGTTGAAATTTTTTGAAAACATGAATGTTTTAATTCGATAACTGTAAAATGGATGGATAAATTGATTTGTCATCTGGCAGGTTGTTTTTAAATGTAAAAGGGCATATTTTGATAGAAATAGTAGTTTGTGCAACTAGTGTGGATATGATGGCCATATCGCACGAGGACGAAGTTTTAGCACGACACCGTAGGCGGAGTGCTCAATCGTTCAAGTGCGATATGGACAATCCACACGAGTCGAGCAGCATATTTTTTCTACGACCCACTTAAAATCTAGAAAATAAAAATTTCTATAAACTGTAATATAACTTCAAATTGAAAATTTAACAATTCAATTTTATATTTCCACTTACTTTGTGGTAAACGTATAGTTCTAATGTCCAATTTGTATAATGCTACGGTTTCCTTTTTTAAATATACGATGATGTTATAAGTGGATGTTGCTAGTCGGACTCCCTCATGAAGGGTACCGTACCATTATCTATATATAATAATGAATATTCTGCTAAATATTTCAAACTTCTACCTGTTGTTCTTATTAATATCAAGCAGAATATTTATTAAAAAATAAAATTAACAATAAAAAAAACTTCTTCACGGGGAATCGAACCTGGGTCTACCGCGTGAGAGTCTGGTTTGCTTACTACTCAGGCACCGAGGCTTTGCAAAGTGTTTATCTATAACGTCAAATGTATTACATACTTTTTGCTTAAAAGGAACTAAAGTTCCTACCGTGTATACCGCGAGACGTTCTACCTTTTTATGCATTAAATAGACATGGTAGCTAAATGAAGATATTATCATTATCATTATAATTTTTGGCATAATAAAGATTTCTTAGGCCATTCTGTGAATTAATAATTCCAACTCATAATACGTACTAAGAGTTGATGTTTTAGTAATATACATACATACAGACAATGATGCCGAAGATTATTATGAAAAAATGAAAATAATAGGGCTTGTTGTTGAAAATTTTCTCCCTTCACCAGTGGTGGACGACGAACGCCAATGCCAGTGGATTATGCGCAGGGATACTGCCATATATATAAATATTTTTAATTATTTATCAAAGACACTTGAAGAAAGTTTTAAAAGAGATAAAATCTTTCACAGATTGGCCTACATACATAATTTCGAAAAATAATTGTATACCGAAAAAACGTGTCAGTTATTAAGTTTTATATTACTAATCAGGTCCTACTGTTAAGTTTTTTAAGTTTTTAATGAATAATGTGATATTTCCATTATTTTTTTCAATTAGTGTTGATGCAACTATTCCCCACATCTGAAAACAATCTCGAAACAAATTACACACCCTAATCGTATTACACCTCCTATGAAAATATTTCCTGATTATCTCCAGTGTAATAAAAAAAAACACGAACAGTCTCGTATCAACTACAATAGAAACACTCTCATTCCGTCTTCACTACAATAGTCGCAGCCTCGTCTCGACTTGTCTACATCCACACAAAAAAAACACGAAAAGTTAGTCTCGTCTTAACTACAACAATCAGAGCCTCTTTTCGACTTTCCTAGCTACAACAACAAAAAAACACGAAAAGTGAAGATCTCGCCTTTCCTACACAGAAAAGCAGCCTCAGATCCAGACTCAAATACTCTTAGCCAACCTAGTATCAGTGAAATATAGTAATGAGCAAGTTGATTTCTTGAGCTATTCGGTATTGATACCTTATCCAGTCGATAAAGCTGACGATTATATAGGGTGTCCCGTAAATAAGAGTCATGTGATGATAGATCGTAAAGAAATATTTAAAATACCCAAATGCAACCTTTCTTTAACCTTCTTAGTTTGTGAGAGGAGATTCAATATAGAATTGCAAACAAAGGTTTTTAGCTTTTAATACAGGGTGTTTTCAGAAAAATTGTACAATAAAATTTTACGAAATCCTCGTACAACGCCACTGGCTTATTAGAATTTGACATAATTAATACGGTTGATGTGTTTTGAAGGGATAATAACCTACAAAAAATTTTAAATTCGTACTTCCATCCCCCGAGAAGATATGAACTAAAATGTATATTTCTTCTACACCTTTGAACAGCCTGTATCTCACAAACTAAGAAGGCTGGAGAAAAGATGCATTTGAGTATTTTAAATATTTCCTAACGTTCTATCATGCCTCTAATTTACGGCACCCACTTACAAGTGATTGAAGCTTAAACTTAAACGAAGCAAAGTCAAACCAAATGACGTGAGAGTATTCGAAGTAGCTTTTTGTAACTCGGTCTGACACTATTGCAGGTCTGAATATCCAACTATTAGGACAAAAAGAAAATGTTCAACGGTTTAAAAGTGGTACACGAGAAAACACTCGGGAGGTATAATTTCTTGCAGTAGCAACAAAGGCATGATAAATAGTTTGTTGGAAATTTATGGCGGGCCTTCTTCGGTGACACGAGCTTTCTCTCTCGAGCTTAAGGAATTTTGTTTCTTTTGAGACGTTTGGAATTTTTAATGCGATCGCCAAAAGTATTAGCAAAGTGGTGGCTTTTTTGTAAGTGGAGTAAGTTTGTCATTGAAAATAAAATTCAAGAATAAGAATTCGGAAGTTGATAAAATACTTTTTCTTTATTCACGGCTGAAAGTACTTATTCAATATAGGATGCAGACGTACCTTTCGTAGTGGCAATGTGTCTTGCGTCTGACAGTTCTCGTCAGGTCTGTACTTTGTTGTTCAGGGTCAATTATTATTTATGAAAAGTGAATATTAATCTTATTGTTATATTTTTTTAAATAATACAAAAATATGCCTAAATACACTGAAAAAGAGCAGCATTTTGAAAGTTCCCAAGTATTTTCAGTTAGAAAAAGAAGCTGGTAATTATTAATTTTATAGCAGAGCAGCATTTTGAAAGTTCCCAAGTATTTTCAGTTAGAAAAAGAAGCTGGTAATTATTAATTTTATAGCCTTTTCGAATTTGGCTGATTACGGTCCTGATTATATTATTTATCAAATTTAAGGTTAGGTATATGTTAAAATAGCAAATACGCACACTAAAAAGGGTATTCTATAAACTATATAATGAATATTCAGACAAATTGAGTTTTTTTTCGTGTCATTATCTAAAACCTAACCAAGTAAAAGGATTCGATGATAACTCTTGGTGGTAATGGGACATATCTCAAGCATTATTTTGAGGTCTCATTTGTAGAGATAGAGATAAGAATTCGAAGAAAAACTATTTGCATTTTTCTATTCCAGACAAATACGATGGGAGACTTGAATAAATAGGAGAAAGTTCTTAAAAATTCAAATAAAACTTAAAAAGAAATCTCTAGCGTAAATTTGAAAGTCTCTCCTAGACGTCCCGCTGCATTTAATCAAATAAAGTATCCAATTATTCAAACCAAGAACGAGGAATATTACATCCCGCATCGTTTATCTTTCTGATCAGCGACTGGGAAACTCAAAAGCTTTTTTTTATTCTAAAAACAGAAAGTAATTTCTTCAACGTATCAGAAATCAGCGAATGGCAGCTTAAACTTTGAATTAAAAGTTGTATTTTAATTGAGATTAGCAGATAATTATCGCAGAATAATAATTAATCTGACCTTTTATAAGTTTTGATAAATATAAGGTAGTATCCAACAACATATATTTTCCTTCAAAACATCCATTATCAAGATCATTACTCACTCAATTAGACAGTGTGGAAACCACTTATGGAATAATAGTATATTATTAAACGAGCAATTTATGATAGCCATAATTCACGATGGGTGACGTTTGCGTCACGAGCCGCAGGCGAGGGGCGCAAGTCACCCAAGTGAATTATGGCCATAAATTGCGAGTAGAATACTATACTTTGTCCACGACACTTAATTTATTTATTAATAAATAAAAGTCAATAGCGATTTGCCATATTACTAACCTCAAAATGTTGTGGCAGCTACTTCAAATAATTTGACATATATAGAGATGGGCGATACTGTAGAAAGTATCAATACAACGTACCGTTATAAATATATTGTTCTAAAATACTTAATATTAGAAAATATCGTTATGAAAAGTATCAATTCTAAAAATTACAATATTTTATAGATACGATATATGTCAGAAACAAATTTCCTGAACAAAATACACAGATTTAAAAGTTTATTTTATATTGTACCCCCATCTCTAGTCGGGAATTATGAACCATAATACACTACAGTGTATTATGAACCATAATTCACGACAGTTGATATATGGGTACCATATACCTTTAGTTAGGAGGTAAAATATTGACTTATTATTAGGTGGTCGTGGACAAATTTCTTTTCGTACTTCCGGGCCTAAAGTGACAACTTCACTCCCTTGTGACAGGTACTAAAGTGTCACATTTAATCCCTCCGGGATTAAATATTGACGAAACTCCCGGAACGATTAAATCACAAACAAACGAATTTAAGGGATATTTTATTGAAAAATATAATTAATTAGAATGGTAATTAACGTTAATATTCAAATTAATATTGTGACAGTTCGTCATATTGACCAGTCTTTCCTGGGTTAATGCAGCAGGTAACTGACGTTGAAGAGAGAAAAAACTGATTGAAATTATTGAAATAATTAATAAAATCATACCGGAAGTACGAAAAGTATCGTATATACCTTGCGACTGAAGTACATTTAATCCTTCAGGTAAATTATAAACTTTACCTTCAGGATTAAATGTACTACTTCAGTCCCGCGGTATATAATATACTATTATGTCATTATTTTAGAAAATTATAAAAAATGCCGAGACTCGTCAACTTTTGAATTGAGTTGTGCGTTATGTAAACATTTATTTAAATGTACAGGGTGATTCACGCAAGTATGCCATAGTCGGTGTTGGTTTTTTTTATGAAACACCCTGTATATTTGCATATTTTTGAAATCCTCTTAATGAACCGATTCCGAAAAACTAAATAATGTATGGTCAATTACTAATTATACAGGGTGAAATTTTTATTTTCACAGTTATTAAACACATACATAAAATACCTGATGTATTTGATTTTAATACATTAAAATGAATGCACAAAATGTTCTCCACCTAGTTGTTGGCAATAGCACAATCTCCTATAGAACTCCTCCTTAACTTTGTTTAAAGTTTGAGGTGAAATATTCCGTATTTCTGTAGTTATCCTGTCTTTGAGGTCTACAATGCTAGTTGGTTGTGTTGCATATACTTTGTTCTTGAAATAACCCCACAGAAAAAATCTAACGGCGTAAGGTCTGGCGATCTAGCTGGCCACTCAATAGTACCTCTTCGTCCAATCCATTTATCGGGAAAGATTTCATCTAAATAAGTTCTTACCATTAAAGCATGATGGGGTGTTGTCCCGTCTAGCTGGAACCAAACATTTTCATTCGGTAAGCTAGGATCTATTGCGTTGGGATATAAGTTTGCCAACGCAGGAATAACTTCATTTCGAAGCATATTTAAATATTTTTCAGCTGTCAAATTTCTATCTATAAATATAGGAAAAATAATATAGTCGCCTATGATACCGGCCCAAACGTTCACCTTTTGAGGGTACTGAGTATGTGTCTCACGCATCCAATTAGGATTCTCCGCTGACCAATATCCACAGTTCTGTCGGTTTACCTCTCCATTCAATGTGAATGTTGATTCGTCAGAAAAAAGAATGGTACCAAGAGCTATCCCATTTCTGTTCAGCTTATTCATCAATCTTTCGCAGAAATCCATTCTACGATCTGGATCGTCTTCTGTTAACTCCTGCACAAAAGTTAATTTGTAGGGATGAAGTTTTTCTTTATGAAGAGACATCTTAGAATAGTTGTATGACTAACATTATTTTCACGGGCAATTTGACGTGTACTTGAAGTTGGATTCTCTTCGACACTCGTTAGTTTTGTAAACGTCAAAAAAATTCTACTGTCAAATTTTAATACGATAGTTTTTGAAATGCCGAAAGCTCCTACCGCAGGATTGAAGAAACCTCAGCTGCATGGATTGCAGCGAGCTAGAGCGTTAAGAGGAATTGTGATTGCTGTAATAAGTGCAGCTGTAGCTGGGGTCCTCTACAAGACTCTCATCAATGACAGAAAACGGAAGGTCTACAGAGATTGGCATGCCAATTATGATGCCGAATGTGAATTCGAAAAAATCAGACAAAAAGATATTTTTGATTCTTGTTAGATATTGTTTAAGGTAATTAATAAAAATAATATGTTAAATTATACGAGATATTTATTCCTAGCAATGTTATTATAATTATACTATATACGTTTATTCCTAGTCTAGCGCTGTGCTATCCAGGTATTTAGTGTTTTTTTAAGTCTGTCTTTTCGAAGCCATATGTACCTAAATGGTTAAGCGATCCAGTCCAGAGAGATTTTGTCGAGTCTAACTTTCGAGCCGAGTTTTATGTCGATTTCAACGGTACATCATCATCATCAAGCCTTTAAATCTAATAGATTGTGGCTAATGCTAATGCGCTTTTGAATCCATTTATTAGGGTAGATTACTCCCTTTCCACACCTTACTGTTACAATTACTTGTGTGTCCTGGCTTCAGGAATTATTTTCGTCCATTCTGCTCTATTTCTACATTTTTCTCTCCACTCTTTGATTCCCATCCTTTTTGTATCCTCTTTTATCTGATTCCTCCAACTTTCTCTGGGTCTTCCCATTCTTCTCGGCCATAGAGGAGTTCATTGTGTTATTCTTCTTATCATTTCTCCAGGCTTTCGTCTCATAATATGTCCTGCTCATTTTAGGCGTTGTGCTTTTATATATATCAGGATTGTCTCATTGCTTAGCTCGCTTTCTATTTCTTTGTTAGTTTTGAGTCTTATTTCCCCAGTTCTTGTTATGTTCGTCCCCAGTATCGTTCTAATAATCTTTTTTTCTATGATTTATAAGTCTTCTGCTTCTTTTTACGACGGTACATACTATACAATCATTGTTCTAATAGTGAGTTATTTGAAGTACATCGTTTTTTTCATCAATCCACTTCAATATTGACTGATTTGTTCAAGTCTGTCAATTTCCCGTTTAACTAAAATTCATGCTAATAAAATCATCGATACTGAAGATTAAAAAATCTTCAGTCCAGCGCCTTTATCCTCTGCATTACACTGTACAATGTTTCCTACTCCTTCACACTCATTACTTGTTTAAGATAAATGTTGGATCGAATTTACTGAACTTTCTAGAGTCTATTACTTTTTATACTTCTTCTAACTGAAAATATTTGAGAACTTTATTTCAATAAATATAACAATAAGATTAATATTCACTTTTCATGAATAATAAAATTAACCGTAAACAACAAAGTACAGGGGGTCTATTCTCAAACAGTGACATTTTTTGTCGCATGCGAGATTATACTTTTGTCAATCAAGGATGTATATAAAGAAGTAAAATCTCGCATGCGACAAAAAATGTCACTGTTTGAGAATAGACCCCCAGATCTGACGAGAACTGTCAGCGGGACAGTAGAGAAAGACTTATGACACATTGCCAATACAAAAAATACGTCTGTATCCTATTTTGAATGTTGTAATATCTCTCTATTGATAGATCGCGCTTGCTCGTAATCTAAACATCAACTAATCAAATTTTTCAAGTCAAAGATAAGGGTTAACGATTGTAATACATTCAAACGGTTCATTATTGTGGTATTCTGTTTAGGATTAATCACTGACCTGCCTTTTCTTCCATTTCTTCCAACGTAATGTGTTAGAAAGACATTAACAATCGATGACGCACACCAAGAAGGGTATCAAATGAATTTTATCAGTAAATAGGAATAACTCCAAACTCCAAACTGACTGATAATGTATAGGGTGTTTCATTCAAGAAATTAGATACTGGTAAACCATCGATATTAACATTTATTGAAAATTTTGATGGAGGGCGAGGAATTGAAGAAATAATTTGTTTTAAGCAAACTTCCAAACCATCATGCCAGTGATTTCCTGTATCTACTTCATATAATTACGGTTTGTCTACTTTTCAACAATGTTCTAGGGTCTTGAGGCAGTATACTGGGTAACATTTTATTGATATTTTGAAATAATACAAGCAGAGTTATATATGAGATATTATAATGAAATGCCCATGATCTGATGCTGTTTTTAAATTCAGAATTTCTGTTTAAATCTAACATCAACAGATTACTTTCCTTGTCAGGTTCTAACTGTGTTAACCAATTTTCTCTCATTAAGGCAAGTGAAGTTATTCTCATCTTCGGTCTCTTTTTCTGGCATAGTATCTTCTTGTGAATGACTATCTGAACATGCAGACGTATTAAAAATTTCTTCATGACTAATAATACTTTCAAAGTTTTTATTTATTTTCCTCCTCCTTTTTATTTTCTTCCACTTCCTCAATTCCGACATTTTACGCGGTTTGTTTTTCTAAGACTACCAAGCCAAATCTAACATATGTATCAGTTATTTTATAAAAGCTACAAAACAGCTTCCAATGTAATACTTATATATAATTATTTTAAAGCTGTGTCTGTAACAACAATATTCAATGGCAATACAATTGCGACATCTGCTGCTTTAATAAAATTATTTTATCAGCTGCCAAAAATGTTTATAACAATAGTTTTGTAATGTTTTTATACCTGATTTATAAGTGCAACCAAACTCTTTAAAAAAACTGAATTTTATAAACAATAAATGTTTTATAAATCTCTTACATCACACCTATAAAATTGCTTTATAAACATTATATAATTTTGTTGCCAAAATGTTTTTGTGATAAATTTATAAAACAATTTTATTACGAAAAGCTAAACTTGCTCTTATGGAACCTTTATATAATAAATTGCATTCTTGGGAGCAACAATAAATCAACATCAAATTGAATTTGTTATATAAGCCAAAAAATATAAAACAACTTTGCTAGTTGGGTAGTGCATATAAGTGCAAAGAGCCTTCCCACTTTGAATGATTTTTTGGCTGTTTTTTCTTAATTTTTCCATAAAAGTATCGCCTTCAGAATCATGTTTTCATTGGAATGCTTCCTCTGTTTATATGAAAATTAATCTACTCCATCGCTACCTACATTAATCCTGGTTAATGAAATAAGATATTACTGGATTTGAATAATGAATTCATATAGATGTAAATTATAAATTTAATATATTGACGTAAGATATGACGCTATAAACTGCTTGGATTCGGAAATTCGAAGATTCTAATTACAATTTTCCACTCTCCTCGATGAGAAGGGGGAATTTCCATGTTGCAATATTGAAACTAGATTCTCAGAAGTTTCCATCATACAGCAACAGCAAATGAGTAGTTTACGGTTATGCACTTTGTAAATTATAAGTTTCAATAAGAAAAGCAGGGTATACAGGGTGTCCCAAGGTATCGAATACAGGCAATATCTCGCTTATTTGACAAAATAATAAATAAAAAAACTGCATTGAATGGCATTAAAGTACCTTCCTAATGACTTATAAGAAAATGTTTTATATTTGACAGCCCTGTGGTAGCTACACCTCACTTTTTATTATCAAATGGCACCCCCTGTATATTGTCGTTTTATTTGGAATACAACTATAGTATATACTTGGTATTTTTTCAATTAATAATAACAAAAGAATGCAATATTTCATGAAATTTCAACTAAAGTACCTCTGATGCAATTCAAAAAACGAATAAAAAATTACTAAAAATTATTAAGTGTTCAAAGTTATTCCCTGCAAAATCCTTGCAGGCTGCAAATCGTGTTTTTTTTTTTTAATTTAGGTACAGGGTGATTCATTATAAATGCTCCAGCCCCTACCATAATTATTATTGTATGAACAAAAAAAATTTTCAAATAAAAGTTGTTTGGTTATAAACTAATTTTATTATAACGTTAACAAAAGTACAGTGGCGTGCGTAGTTTAGGGGACACAAAAAAATTATTCGTTTTTTTAAACGAGACTATATATTATTGAATTTTTCAAAAGATGTTCTTCTGATTTCAAAAATATACCATGTCATACCCCTATCTTACACCGTTCTTTAGATATTGAATAAAAGTTTTGGTCAACATTTAATTAAAATTACAAATAGATAGATAACGAATATAACAGAAAAAACTTTACAATTATAAATAAATAATAACTAAGTTGTTCGAAGTGTCCACCATTATTTTCAATACATAATTAAAATCGTCTGATTATATTTTGAATTGTATCAGAAATGGCTTGATTGTTTACATTTAGATTATTTATTCCTAATTGAATTCGGTCTTTAATGACTTGAATACAGTCATTATGTCTTTTAAAAACCCCCCCAAAAAATGAGTCCATAGGGGATAGATCCGGACTGTTAGGAGGCCATAATATGGCTCCATCATTCCCTATCCACACTTGAAATACATTGTTCAAATGCTCTTTAACAGGTAGGACATTATTATTATTATTATTATCTTGCATCCAAATCATATCCTGAAGTTGAACGTCCAAAAAATTATCTACAAGAATATTTTCAACTTCAGAAAGAATCATTTCCAGATAGGTAACTCAAGTTGAATTCAAATCATAAAATATGGGTCCAACAATTTTGTTTCTGAAAATTCATACACTAAGAGTTTTTCTTTCTGATTTTTTTATTGGTTTTATCCATCTTTTTCTATTCTCCTCGTTTTCCTATTAAAAACTCCAGCCGTAGAAAAGGACGATTCATCGGTCCATAATATTTTAGTCAAATAATCAGGATCTTCATCTAACTTTTGGAGTATTTGACGGCAAAACTCAAACCTTTTCCTTTTATGAGCCTCTGTCAAAACTTGTACGGGTGAAATTTTATATGGTTTGTAATTGTTAGTTTTCAACGTACGTTGTATTTTAGAGTAGCTCATATTCAAATGAGCTGCTGCATTATTTATACTACATTCAGAATTTTCTAAAAAATAATATAGTGTTTCAAAAAACTTGTCAAGAATATCTACAAGAGGACTTACCTTCGAAATAAAGCAGTATATCTAATTGATCTCCGTTGTTTGCATGAACCAGTCGCCTTTTTCTATTAAAGCCATTGATATTATTTACCTGTTGGTAAATACGTCTGAACGTATTGTCTGCGGGTGTTGGACGATTTGGATACAACTCCCTGTATGCTCTTTGCGCTGCACGTTTATCTTTGTTATTTTCTATATAGCAAATGAATATTTGAATTTTTTCTCCTACACTGTAAACCATTTTGAATGTTTCAATAATGATGACATTTAATAAACATGACAGTTGTGATTTTCATAGATTTCTTTGATAATATTGACTTTTCAATATTTATAGTATTATTTATCCTTCAATATCTTAAGAACGGTGTAAGACAGGGGTATGATATGGTATATTTTTGAAATCAGAACAAAATAGTTATTTATGATATGAGTGTTAAAAGTGAGGTTTTATTTTGTGAGTGAAAACGTTTGTGAAATGAGCGGAGCGAATTGAACAATTTCACGAACAAAATAAAATCACTTTTAACACAAATACCATACAATGTTTTTTGTACAACTTCCCTATTTTGATAATGAAACGAGCGAATTTGCAATGACAATAAATTCAAAATGCATTTTAGTATTCAAATAATCAAAAGATTGTTGTGAATGGCAGACGTTGCCAACGTTATGATTACTAACAAATGAGAAAAGACGCTGTCATTTGAATTTCATTCCTGTCCAGTTTTCGTCTTTTTTCTAGTTTTACGATTAATATTAATGTTCATAAGTAATGATTGTTAAATATTGATAATAAAAATTTGCAATTGCTGAATTTTTCTCATCTGATTTCATCATAAGAAAATGGAGTGCTAAAAATATTTTTAACACTAATGTTAAAAGTATTTTTAACACGCTGCTATGTAAACAATCGTTTTTAACATTGTTTGCTATCATTAAAAGTGTCACTTTTAATGACAGTTGTACAAAAAATATTTTATTTCACATTTTACCAGAGATGTGATCTACTATGAATGGACCTTAATAAAATTTATCAACAAAGTTTTGTAGTCTTAAACTTCAAAATATTATCGATTGTCTAGTTGTCATATTTTTTTCGTTGTGTCAGATAGGGACCAAGAATTGTTTTATTACTAGTTAATATTGACAACGGTAGCTCGAACGCTACCGAAACGTCGGTTGTGGTTTGATTCCCAAAAAATAAGAGAAAAAAGAATAAGTAATGCCACAAGAAACTCACAGAAGATATTTAGAAAATTTTAAATTTGTACACCCAAACCCCGAGAAGATATGAAATGAAATGTGTATTTCTTCTACACCCTTAAACAGCCTGTATCTCACAAACTAAGAAGTTGAGAGAAAAGTTGCATTTGGGTATTTTGAATATTCCTCAATAATTTACTATGCCTCTAATTTACGGTGCTTATTCACAGGACACCCAATATATTTAGATTGAAACTCGAAAACATTTATTCTAAATCAAAGAATACCCAATTAGGATTGGATAAATTCATCCGGTATTATTTTCTCCAGGAAATTATTGTAAGGATCTCTAAAGAGATCTTAAGAAAACAGAAATGTTAATAGAGAATTTTCCGACTAGTCAATTTTCAATTAACCGATACGCAAAGTCGTAATAAAGCTGTAAATTTTAATACGGCAATAAAAAGAAGTATCCCATTTTCAGTCGTCCAGCTTGGAGTCTGAACATTTTTGCTTAATTACACTTTTAAGACGGATTTTAATGAAGAGCTCATAGTTAGCAGTCTACATAAAGACTTTGCAGGGATTCGAAATTAATCAAAATAATAAAAGAGGTTGAAATTGATTTTCATTCTGCAGATATTATTAAATACCCGTGAAATTAATATACAGGGTGATTCATAAGTAATGATCCAAATTGTAAATCTACGTTCAGAAGGCCAAAATAATAATATTTTCATTAAGTAGTTATTTAATCGTTATTTATTTTGATAATCAGACTCAGGATTTGAAATAACCACGATCTATAGATTTCTTAAAACATTGTTTTCAAAGTAACAAGTTAAGAGATAAAAACTCACCATTTATCTTGGGACGTATGAATCGGGATCTGAAACAATTTTTACATAAATTAGAATAAAATATAGATAGTAAATACAACAGATTTCTTGGAGTGCGTCATCGTTTGTGATGTATATCCGGGTTTTGGGTATGTCGTTTATTTTATTTGCCATTTTGACACATAGCTAACCTTAAATTTCATAAATAAAATCATCAGGATCGTATTCAACCAAATTCGAAGAGGCTATGAAATTAATTATAACCAGCTTATTTTTTTTACTGACAATTTAATTCATGTATGGGCATATTTTTCTATCATTCAAATAATTATAACAATAAGATTAATATTCACTTTTCATGAATAATAATCATAATTGAAAGTAAACAGCAAAGTACAGGCCTGTCGAGAACTGTGATTGTGACATTGGAAAAAGACGTAAGCCACATTGACGCTACGAAAGGTACGTCTGCATCCTATTTTGAGTTATATAATTTCACCCGGCTGATAGGTCGGGCTTGCGCGTAATATAAACATCAACTAATCAAATTTTTTGAGTCAAAGATTAGGGTTAACGTGTGTATTACATTTAAACGGTTCATTATTGTGATATTTTGATTAGGATTAATCACAGACCTGCCTTTTTTCCATTTCATCCAACGAAATGTGTTAGAAAGACATTAACAATCAATGACGCACACAAAAAAAGGTTTTTGTATGAACTTATAATCATCTCTAGTCATTTTGTTTTCTGCTGTCATTTTTTTACGATATTTTTTGTACACCACTGCGTCTACACCTTATTAAAAAATTCAACTGGCAAACTAGCTCTGATATATAATGCTCACAAATTCTACATTATTAATTAGAATATGGATAAAATTCCGAATTGGAGGTTTTATGCTCCATTTGTTTGAATAATTTGCATAGTTTAAGGTCGTTTTCGCAATTCTATGTGAGAAAAATTGGAATTTTCTTGGAAAAACTGGAGAACATAAATTAAAGTAGTGTAAGAACTTAATTTATCGATCATTAGCATAATTGATGTTCTGAAAAGGAAGCTAGTTTGTCCTAGGCAAAAGTAACTCGTTAGATAAAAATTTTCAGGCAGGAAAAAAACATCCATCTTAAAATTGAGATCTGCACGTTAAAACCACGGCTGCGAAAATCCTTGTGATGTCGAACAGCACAAAAATGGATATTACTGACTGAATAGTGGAAACCATTAAACATCAAATGTAGAATTTGTAATTTAACACTCGACAATTTAAATTAAATTACGCTGCTGACAAAAAACCCTGCGGTTAACTGACATAAATATTGTCGCCTTTTTACAAAATATCACGGAATAAACTGAACAATAGTAAGTACAGTCGACCAAAGTGTGAATGATTTTTCATTGCCGAGGAATGTTGCAAATTAAATTATTGTCTGGTTTTATTGAACAGCGTTCTAGTACGAATTAGAGTATACGATGCTTGACTTTAGAGTGCCGCATATATCTACAGATTGCGAAAAGTCTATTCGAGACATACGATGTACACAAGTAGGAAAATATGAGAAAAACTACATTTTAAGCTGGCAACGCTGCTTTCATATCAGATTGGTAGCTTGATCTGTACACACGTCCAACGCTGACTGCGCACAATTATTCCTTCTCTCTCTCTTTCAAGTAGCTTTTCTCATATTTTCCTTTTCGTACTTGTGTAAATCGTATGTCTCGAAGAGACTTATTGCTATCTGTATATATTTGACACGTGTCAGCAAATATCAAATGTCAAAATTAACTGTCAAGTTTATCGAATATTTTTGGAGAGGTCTTATTATACCGATTCTGAAATATTTTAAAGTACAGTATAGCATAAGTTGAATGAATTTCCTGATTTGAAAAATGTGCAGAAACAGTCATGAAGTCTGCAGGCCTTATTTTTCCCTAGCACCTCTGTATCTGTAGAGTAGGGAGGATAAAGTAAGGAGGATAAAGTAAGCGGCTGTTTCGACTCGACTTGTGTAATGAATGTATCCTTCTATGGATACTTCGTAGATTATAGGTGTGGAAGGGCCTCTGAATAGGTGGTGTTGCTGGTCACTCGGTGGGTCATCTTACAGGAATAAAACAACTACCTGTAGCACTGGGACACGTTCTGTTTATTACTTTAACTTACTTATACATTAAACTACTTATTACTAACACTAATATTGATAGTAATGGTAATCATAATTATAATGAGAATCGATAATTAGAATGCCATTAGAATGCCTCTTAAAACACCATTGTTAGCATATTTATACGACGAGTCAAGTTCATCATAAGTAAATATAAATAATACTATTTATGTTTATTTCACGCTCTGAACTTGACTTCGTACGTGCAATCTTCCTACTTCATATTTATATAACGATTCATGATTTATTGTAATTAGCTACAAGGGGATTTATGTCTTTTAATTATAAATATTTTATAATAATAATTTAAATAATTAATAACTTTATATTTCGACCACACCTTCCTCTTTTACGAAAAGAATAAATTCCGTTGAACTTCCTTTCCCCCTAATGAAATGAATTTACAAATCTCCTAAAAATAGATGATGAATGATTATTAAATAATGTCATTAACCTACGGTTACATATATTTATAAACTAATGTATGTCCATTGTCTTCAAAAATTGTTTACGATAAATTAGTTGTTTGTCGTGTTTATTTATTTTCACTTAATGTTTTTACTTACTATCACTACTTGTTTATGGTGTTTGTTATTACACTCACTATTCATAATTGTTTGTAAACACACTCGCACTTTTGATTCGAAACCTTTACAATTTTTAAGTCATTTTACAGTGAGGGTATAGCAAACTCTACTAATGAACTTGATCTGTGTGGACAGTAAACACACACTCGACTAAATCGCTTGCTGCGTCTGAACCAGCCTTTTAGTCTAGGTCCACAGCACTTAAGCCACATGTGACCCTTTGTACTTCCTCCCGATGAGTTGTCCACCTGTCCTTTCCAGGAAAGTGGACTATTGTTTTCAACCTGTCACTACTCACTTATCACTTATTTTTGATAATAACAAGAAATAAACTGATATATTTTTCGAACACAGTTTGTTAATTTTAAAAACGTTGGAAATTTTTTTGCGTAATGTCACCTGTGCTTTTCCCATCACACGGAAAACCCTTCAAAGCGAGACAATCTCACCGACAAAAAACCTTCCTCGCGATATGTAACTATATGTCGTTCGATGTATTATGCATGACTACGCCATCACGTGCTGCCACATCGGCACGTGTGAGGATGTGTATAAAAAGACATAAAAGCCAAACCTACCTCAATTGACAGGCGCTTTTGTACACTAACGGAGACACGACATAAAAATCCTGGGCACCTGATGAAATTTTAAAAATTTTTCCAAAAACATCGATATGTAGGAAATCTTTTTCACCAAGGGCGTAGATTGAATTATTTGATGGATGCTGCAAATAATTAATGATGAAAATTGACTTTCCCAGCTCTACTTTCTGTGCTTTAAAAAACTTTAGAGTTATTTCGCGAGAATTTTCTAGACTTGATTCTGATTTTTATCAACTTTTAATGTTTAGTTCAGGTACAGCTTTGAATAAAGCGCTCTGAAACATGCAAACATTGGAGGTGTCATTACATCATATAGTAGTTGAAAATTAGTGGTCTTTCCCATTATATATTTTGTTCATGCTGTGTATTTATATAAATTCATATATATATATATATATATATATATATATATATATATATATACTCAGGTGCAAAAAAACGGGCCCCCTATTGTTTTCTCAAAATCGGCTATATTTGTTTATTATTTTGGATTTGGGTTTACACTTTTTATATTTTACCAACAAAGGACTTCCTCCTGGTATAAAAAGACAAGAATAGGTTACTTAAACTAAACTTAATGAACAATGACATAAATAAAGGAAAAATACATGTGTACTTAGTAAAATTTATGTTAACAACAGCAAACTTTAGAGGTACAGAAAAAAATTTAACGCATAAAATAGACTAGTATTTGGTATTTCCTACTCCAGCCCTAATTATTGCTTGCATACGGCGTGGCATCCCACTAATGAGCTCACGAACTGCATTCTGAGGAATATTCCCCCATTCTTCTTGAAGAGCTACACGAAGCTCATTTAGTGTAGTTGGTGCTATAGCACGACTTCTAACACGTCTGCCTAACATGTCCCACACATGTTCTATAGGACTTGCGTCCGGAGAACATGCTGGCCAGTTCATTTTTTCAATGCCAACTTCTGTCAAGTATTCACTGACGCATCTCGCTGAATGAGGTCTAGCGTTGTCCTGCATCAGGATAAAGTTATCGCCAATAAATGGAGCGAATGGAACCACCTGATATGCCAAAACTTCCTCAATATACTGTTGTGCAGTCAGTGAGCCCCCATTGATAAACACTAATTCCGTGGAGGCTTCACTTGATATGCCTGCTCATACCATTACGGAAACTACGTTATGACTCAGCCTAGTGCTAAAAGCACATTCTTGGAATCGTTCCCCATTTCGTCTCCATACTCGTTTTCGTCCCTCTGGTGAATGTAGCGAGAACCTGGACTCATCGGTAAAAAGTATATTACTCCATTGCATAAGATTCCAATTGCTATGTTCACGAGCAAAGTGCAATCTCGCTACCCGGTGACGTGGAAGTAACTTATGCCCAGTTGCTGGCCCAGAAGCTTTTAACCCAACCTCATGTAATCTTCGGCGAACTGTCCATTTACTTACATTTTTACCACGAACCTCCAGAAGTCGATTTCTTGTCTGTACTGAAGTCAAATGACGATCCCTTAGAGAATTTAGTACAATAAATCTGTCATCTCGAGCGGTAGTTACCCGTATTCTACCACTACCAGGCCTTCTTGTGTTTCCTCCAGTATCCCCAAAACGTTGTAACACCCTTTGAATGGTAGAACGACTAACATTGAGTAATCGAGCCACATATCTTTGGCTTCGACCATCTTCCACAAGAGCTACTACTGCTTTAGCACAATCTTCAGCACTTAAAACCATAATTAAGACTTTGACAACGTTGGTATTGACAATATTAACATTAACAAAAAATTGCCTAGCAACCGCCCAACAATTAAAAACACATAAGCTCCTTTCGAATTGAATGAATGAAATATGGAACTTTTGACTTTGAATTTTCCAAAATGTTCTTTTTTTATGTAAAACGAGAAAATACACATGTATTCCAACTTTTTGTATTTAGAAGGAAGTCCTTTGTTGATAAAGAATACAAAATATAATTTGAAAACAAAAATAATAACCAAATTAAGCCGATTTTGAAAAAATAATAGGTGGCCCGTTTTTTCTGCACCTAAGTGTTTAACCAAAGATTAAATATTCTTTACCTACAATAATGTCTTACATGCTCAAATAACAAAAGTTGAGTAACCAAATTTTAATATTAAAATGAATAAGGCCAGTTTTATCTGCTTAGACCCAAAATTTCAATGTTATGCTATTATTAAGTAGAGACTTCTTAAGATTAAGTTTAAAATCGAGAAATGGGTACCATTTTGTAGGTACCATGTTGTACAGATTAGCAATGTTATATGAGAAGCTTGATCTAAATAACGAGATTTTATGTTTCGGCATACTAATTTCATTTTTAAATCTCACATTTACATTGTGTACTTCTGATCTCTTTTTATTTTTTTCTCGATAAAGGGTTTTGGTTAACATAATTTTGTCTATTTTTTATATTTTTATATTTTCCATATTTCATACTCAAACCACGTCAAAATTACATTTAAAAAAGTGTTCGCAATCCACCCAAAAGTAAATTTTCTGTTTGCAGTATCTTATTTCAGAAAGACATATTATATATCCTTCGGTGTTGTATATTTTGCATAAGCTAATATCAATGACACTCCAATTTCTCATGCGTCCAACTTTAAACAGATTCTCTATCACGCCATCGTTTTTCTTCATCACCTCTTGTCACGTTAAAATGAGCAATTCTCATTTTCGCACGTTTTCTCACGAGGAATTTAGCGGGTAGCATTCGCAAACAATAATCGAGTAGCAAAACTGGGGAATAACTCAAGAACGTCGAGCGAAACTTCACTAAGCAGACTAGTCGGAATAATTTTGTCTTCGTGTTATTCAAATTGCATTGCCATTTGTCTTTCGAAATAATAATAAACCTAAAGACAACATTTTTGTCATTAACACTGTTAGTTGAAATGTTTGAGTAGGTCAAGAAAAATGATGGAAAATTAACTTAAGCCAGTGTGTCAATTTGACAAACAATGGACTTTATCCAGTCAACGAAAAATTTCAAAGACGTTTGAAGGGTGAAAAACTAGATGGCGGTTTGTCTAGTAATCCATGTGGCCAGTCAATGGGACCTAATCTTCCAGTTCATTAACCTAAATGATAATAGTCCTACTACTGCTTCTACATAAAGGTGCTTCGTTTTGCTGGAGATTCTGAACACTTTTCAATGTCGTTGTTCTGGTGTTTCTCTAGCTGAGTACTGAATAGTGCTCTTCAGCAATCACATTTCAATTTGCTAGTATGGACCAGAATATGTATGTGTAAGACCTGAAAGACCCATTGTGACCCCTCACTTCTACTTACTTCCTGAGGAAAGTCTCAGAGACTTTGGTCCTAGTTCCCGGAGGAATGTTCTGCAGGCTTCAACCGAGGTGAATGTAGCTTTTCCATCCAATAATTTCCTAGGAATTGTGCCTTAGAAGTCTGAATTGCTGTGCAATTCGCACCATTCCCAAGATCTCCATGCCAACCACTTCCTTTCTCCACAGAAGAGTTCTGGTCCAATTGATGCGAGAAGACTTATACTAACTTAGAATTGATCTGTATGGAATTGAGCGCCCTTAGTACAACTGTAAAAGGAGATAGGAACTAACGGTATATTCTCCACCTGCCTCTTAATTTTTTCAACGCAGTTTTAAATTAGCGATTGGAAAGTGAAATCCTTAGATAAGACTTACCGCAGCCTTTGAGCCGTCTGTACACCAGGTTGCCCCAAATATTAAGGCTACATCTTAGTTATCTCTACTTAGTGGTTGTTAACTCAATAGGCTGGCCTATTAAGAGGGGCCTCCTCACAGGTATACAAACCTCAAAAAATAAACAAAAATCTAGCTATTTTTGAGTTCAAAATATTTACGATAGATGTCGCTAGTGGTATTAAATCAGCTTTAATTTAATTGACCATTCAAACAAACGCCTCTCCGGGTCAGCTGTTTCGATTAGAGATAATATATACAAAGTTTCGATGTTTTGGTTTCAAATACAATTTCTGCCAGCAGATATTTTTATTTATTTTCAATTTCAATAAGTAAATTATGATTTTATTTATTTACCAGCTAGTATGTTCATTTTACCTAATTTTCTTTTCGTCTTTGTTTCTGTACTTATAGGTTAATTTTGAAATTAAAATAGTATATGAATCATTATCGTTGGTTCTCTATATTTTGAAGTTTTATACCTAACAACAGATATGGATGCTGATAATTTGGAAGTGTCTTCACCACAACAAAAAAGTGGTGAAGAACCTGGGATAATATACCTACCTATCATCGGATTAATATGAACATAACTTTGGCTGTGGAGTCCAACTTATATTACAATATTGAAAATGAACTAGGAAAGGTAAATACAATTTTAAACACAAATAGATAAAACATGTAAAATTTTTGCTATGTAACATATGAGATTATCATGTTCAAAATTGTTTTAGGAATGGGAAGCCTTTCTTGTAAGATCCATGGAAAGGGCTAGTATAGAAGAAAAAGAGAGGGCTACAGAAAATAGACAACTTTGTTTAGATGGCACACCTTGGATCACAGTCTATATGTGGATGGTTCTTGGAGTAAACGATCCTATGGTACAAACTATAATGCGCTATCTGGTATGGTAGCTATAATTGTAAAATATACGGGCCAAGTACTATTTATAGCAGTAAGAAATAAGTTTTGTGCTATATGTGCCAGAGCTTCCAAAGGCAATGTAGTTGTAAAAAAACACATCTGCTACAAACATTGGGATGAATCCGCTACTGCAATGGAAGCTGATATGATTGTGGAAGGATTTAACTGCAGTTAAAAAATGCATGGTGTTAGGTATACTAAATTTATAGCAGAAGGTGACTCCAGTGTATACAAGAATATTATAGTATGTATAAATCACGTCTTGAGAAATTATGGAAAACGCCTCAGGGATATCAAAAAGGATACCAGTATTACACTAGCAGGAAGAAAATTAATTACTATGAAAAAAATTGAAGTTTTGATGAAACGAGCAAAAACTTCAATATATGAACATGCCAAACAAGAATTTCCAAACATTGATCGCTTGAAACAAGATTTAAGAAATGGGCTACACCACGTATTTGGAAATCACTCGTCTTGCGGTCCTGGTACGTGCAATTCAATTGGAGACATTACAGACAATATGATTCCACAGTTGCAGTCAACATCTATATTCAATCACCTGAATGGTAAATACAAATGGCAGATACAAAAGATATAGGTACTTACTAATTTAAAAATATACTGGTGGCTATCTTCCTGTAGATGTGTACTTGTGTATATCAAATTTGTAATATGGCTTCCAAGATAAAATTGATTATTCATATATTTTTGCTGAATTATTTATTGATAGAAAATTTTTAAATAATATTTTTTCAGTTTTTATAACTACATGGATCAAGACTTCAATATGTCAATAGAGGTCATCACCCCTTTGTGAGTATAGGATTGTAAAAAATCAATATTTTTGTTAACTTTTTCTTTTGTTTTTGTTCTGAGGAGAAATCGAAGAGAAAAATAGAAGATGTTCTTCAGCTGCCATGTATTTTAATAAATATGAAGACAAATACATTGAATTTGTAATAATAATTTAGTTTATATGTTTATAAAATATCTTTGATTCATTTATTTTCAATAAAAGCATGAATTTATTTTTGCTGAGTTTTTTTTAATAAAAGGGTGAATAAATAAGCAGACATGCATGTTTATTGCTATAATAAACATTATTATAGCAGCTCATGGACCTAATTAGCATTTCTTTTCTATAATTCATTTGAATGATTGAGAGGGGTCAGTTGAAAATCAGACATACTGTATTATAATGAATATAAAAACTATACCTACTAACTCACTTTGTACTTCAAATTTGTAATACTTGTATTCGTATTCAATGAAATGAAACATTTAGGATGAGCCAATGGGAAAATAGGAATATCCGTTCATAACAAACTGGGGGAAAACTGCAAAAAGTATCTTATAACATTTGGACCAAGTATATCAATCATTATCGTAGGTTCTCTATATTTTGAAGATTTATACCTATCCTAGATTTATAATTGCCATTTATTGAGAAGTAATGATAATAAAATATACAAAGCAAACCAAGCCGAAAATCTAACAAGATTCCATTCGGATTATCTGAATGCAAAAAGCCAATCTTGTCTAAACTATCAGGTGACATATAACACATAACCTATAGAAATTTGTTTTTTTTTACAACAAATTATTCCTACATTTTTAGCTGAATAATAGGATAATGATATAAATTCATGACACCAGTGAAGAATGACAAATAATTCACTGTCGTTAGCCAATCACATTACATGATTATCAGAATTCACGCTGAAATACCGTTTCAACGTAATAGGTATACCTAATTATATTTTTATAAAATAACTTCTAACTAATAAAAAATTAGTCTCAATAGGTTTGAAATAAAACTCAAATGGCTCTTATTATGGAACAGAGGTGATATATAGATACTATTACAACACGAACACAACTTATACTCTTATACAACCCATTATACTAGGCAACATTTTTCAATTTTTCTAGAATAATTTATTGAATAATAGAATATAGCATAGCAATACCATATATACCTACGTACATTAGATAAAAGAAATTGTGTTTTTGCTCAAGAGTCTCAAATCAACAAAAGACGTGAAATAGAAACGATCGGAATAATAAAAAGATAGATGGTTAGTTTTGTAGAGAGGCAATAAAATATAGTTTTGAATAGAAGAGATTATTTATTTCTTACACAATAGGTACCTTTATATTGGACAATTTTAAAAATTATTATAAAAAACAAGATAGGTACCTATTTAGAATTAAAAAGATCATCCAAATATTCAATAGTGTTTTACATAAAAAACTTTTCATTCTTTATTTTACAGAGAACACATAATAGTATATCTATTTAGAAACTTGTGGCGAATGTACGAAAAAACCATAGGCCGCAAAGTCTAGGTGCGGCAACCTCTAGCTAAATAAACAAACAAACCGTACCAACGACTCTTTTTCCAATGGTGTGCATGTTGGCGCGCATCTGTTCCAAAAATAATCGAGGCTACCTAACTAAGACTGATAAGACAAGAAAACAATTGAAGGAGAAAATATAGCTCAGATAATAAATTTCAACTCTACCAAAGCGATTCTATCGAGAAGCGCTATTGCCATTTCCAGAGTAGGTAGACGAAATTAATTCTTTAGTCGTCCTTTGATTTACAATATTTTTTTTATATCAACAACTAACACTATTAGGTACTATAAGTCATCCTTTAATAATTATTTCGGATCTTATTTTATTTGATTGTTTGAAATGCTTATATAATCAATTAATTCGCAAGATAGGTAATTTCGACTATATATTGTAAAGACAAAGTTACATAAGACATTTATGCTTCCAAAATTTTCAAAGTGTAAATTTTATTCAACAATAAAATTATTATAACCTATGGCAAGCTAAAAACTGGATCCTAACCATCCTCTTATCTTTTTATCGTAATAATATGAGGATTATATAAATTATTACACATTGTAAGGATTTCTAGGGACAATTTTTACATTTGACATCGATGCTTTAGAATCCAATGAGATCTAGTGAAAAACAGATTACTGCATTTGCAACCGATGTTGCCATGTTATACGAAATTCCTCAAACTACACGGGGAAGAGACAAACAAAAAATTTTTTTGGCAGGATATTATTAGGTTTATTTAGGTACTTGCCATATCTATATACCTAGTGACCATTTTACCTGTATGTTAGGTATTTTATGTTTTCAAAATTCGATATTCCACTACCTACGTAGGTACTTAGGTATGGTGTATTTGTGTACTTGCAGAATCTTCCGTGCAACAAATCTCAAAAAATACAATGAATTGAGATTTCATATTTTCAGAATCGATTTCTCTAGGCTTTCTTTTCGGGATAAGGTCTTGGGGTTCAAATTGGTGACCACAAATTCTCAAAATGACACCATCACTTGATGGCTTATATCTTTTTTATAACAATCTAAAACTTGACCAAAATACCTCATCCCCAATACAAAGATCCAAGTTATATTATGTTCGAATTTCAGCTCTCAATTTTACTGCATTCTTTAGATTTGTTGCATATAAAATGATCTAAATTTTTCTGCAATTCAGGGGTGCCAACTAAGGTCTTGGCGTTCAAATTGGTGACCACAAATTGTGAAAATGACACCATCACTTGATGGCTTATATCTTTTTTATAACAATCTAAAACTTGACCAAAATACCTCATCCCCAAGACAAAGGTCCAAGTTATATTATGTTTAAATTTCAGCTCCCAATTTTACTGCATTCTTTAGATTTGTTGCATACAAAATGACCTGAATTATCATGCAAGTCAGAGGTGACAACTGTATTGAGCTGACCAAATATTGCTGATATAAATAAAAGTGATCCTGCAAACAATTTTTCGACATTGACCTCCAGTGTGCAAAAAAAACTATACATTTTCATGAGTGAAGTGCCCTTAGTGCGCAATATATATACATACGAGATGAAACGGAGGGTTCACTTGCTCATAGTCTACTAAGTAGTGATGCAGCAACTAGTAAAAAAGGTTATACCTATGAGGTCTCTTTGATGGTACAAAATTTGGATTTCTTGGGTTTCAGGTGCAGTTTATAACAAGAGAATAAAATAAATGTTTTTCATTATTCAATACCAATTAAAAAAAAACATCTAATTCTTTCATTCTATTGACAGTTCTAATCAAGAAAATAAAATAAAATCTGATGTAACTGCCCACACAGATACAAACTATTTCCATATAAAAGGGTTCGCTAAAACTATTCGGTAAGTAGAAAAATGACAACACCTATTTAGAAGAAACATCTAATTATTTTATTCCATTTACAGTTCTGATGATGTAAC
>CAJUYG010001334.1:0-53322 GCA_910591675.1 Galerucella calmariensis
AGCTTTGATAAGAACAATAAATTCTTCAAAAGTTTCAAGTATTGACTCTATCAAACTATTATACCACAATATTGTGATTCCTACTTTTACGTATGCTAGTGGTATATGGGCTCTCCGTTACTTGGAACAGTCAGAAAAAGTTCAAAACAATTTTTGGAAAAAACCTTCTGTTTATGCAAAGGTCAACAGCTGAACACATAGTCAGAACTGAAATTAGCTTATATAAAATGGGTTACTTTATTATAAAACAAGCATTAGAAATACTCCATAGAATAAAAAATAAGAATCCTAACCGGTATGTTCACCGAGCATTAGTTCGACAAATAAGTTTACAAGGAACCACTCTTGGTAGTTTAAAATACAATTGGGCTGATCAGTTACGACACTGTCTTGTTAACTACTGTAACACGGAAACTAACGTTAATGATATTGACTTAAATTCAAAGCATACAATTCTGAACAGTTACATTCATAGAAATTACGAAAAGGATTTAAATAAAATTTTAATTAGTATCCGTCATCCTCTTTATAAACATTTGTTACAAAATAATCTTGAAATTAATTACAATTATCTAAATAGTACAATTCCTTTACATACTAAAAGGCTGATTGCTCAACTCAGAACAGCTAACATAGAAAAACTATATATATATATATATAAATAATAGCTCTCACAAAATTGATACTACCGCTATATGCTCAATTTGTAACTTTTTAAAACCAGAAACCCTCGAACACATACTGCTGGTCTGTCCAATATATAAGAACCTGAGAGACAAACTGATTAGCCCTGCGGGACGATCAGACGACCTGGACTCACTTCTATCATCTACGGACAACTTCACCCTTTGCCAACTATACCGATTCGTAAGTGAGGCAATGAAAATAAGATCGTTTATAATTAATGAATTAACGTTCCCAGATGTAATCATCCAATCAGAAGGTACTACAATCTTTATATCTCTGTATATATGTATATGTAGATAATGTATATGTATTCTTTAATTCTCATGGAGCACTTATCTATTTCTGTTACTTTTCATATATTTATATTTATTTTATTTGTTGCTACACTTGCTGTAAACTATAGTTTTAAAAGCAATAAACTTATTATTATTATTATTATTATTATTATTATTATTATTATTATTATTAATAATTTAATTATTTGCCACCACAATGGTTCCATGTTCATAACCAAAACTGTAGCAAACGGAAGGAATTGTGAGAATGGACGTATTTTGTCCTATAGCTCGCTAACCTGTGTGTGTGTATGTATGCTACCTCTTCCCGGACTCTTCGTTCCTTCGCGAAGAGTAGGTGGGTGAAACCGAACTGTATTTGCAGAAGCGAATCAAGTGATCACAGGCGTACCATCAATCTATTTATTAGCTAGGGAACGGAAAATCCTGCACGAAATAAGAGCAGTAACAGGTTTACAAAAGGAAGAACAAAGGAGGAGGATCATTGAAAAGGGGCAGAGTGAACGGGATAATAATACAACTAAGGCACAATGGACGAAGATGCTGATCCCATCACTTAAATAATGGGTGAACTAAAAACACAGGCAGCTAAATTACTGGTTCTCCCAGTTCCTAACAGGACATGGTTCCTTTAAGTCATATGTATATGAAATTGGGAAAGGAGACAACAGTGAATGCAGTGAATGTAACAAGGAAGACAATGCAAGACACTCCGTTTTCGACTGCATCAGATTCCACCAAAAGAGAATACAGTTTGAACTAGAAATCGGAGACACCTTGACGATAGGAAACGTGATAGATAAGATGGTGGAGAGCAAGACAAACTATAACAAGATTCTGAAATACATTAATGACATTGTTAGAATGAAGGAGGAAGAAGGCAGACGCAATGAGGCTATCAGGAGGAACTAGGCTACTGACAGTGTACCTGACCATAACTAGTAATAGTGGTACCAGGTTCACTGGCTTGTACACAGGTGGAATGTTCAGTGGGTAGGGCCGTAAGGCGAGTCCCACACTGTGTAGTGATCGCAAATGGCTTCGCGCATTTGGTTTCACTACACGTGCGTATACGACCACCTAAAAAAAACATCGTATAATATTCCACCTCTATAGGTGGGATAGTCTGTGATTCTTTTTATCATAAACAAAGGTGCAAGAGATCATCAACTTATGGGTGTGAGGTGTAGTTCAACTACTTGGTAGGCGCTTTGGTTTGGGGGTAAATGTTAAATATTCTGTACTTTCAATGCTGTTCTGTGAATTTGCATCACTCACAGAATGACGATAACAGCGCTTGTCTAGCCTACCTTAAACACTATTTTATTACAGGTTATAGAAATGGAACATTTGAATTATTACATTATCGAAAGATTTCACAAAACTGTATTTGGAAACTACACGTACTTCTTTGTAACTTCAATTTCATAACTAAATTATGGTTACTTAGTTAACATGATACATTGGATCTAAAGTATATTAGCAAATTGATGAAGAACTGTACATGATGTACTACAGAGTTTGGCACAAGTACCTACCTATTGGAGAAAATATGAAATTTCCGAAAAACCTTTCCATACCACAAGTTGAACTATAAAAATATTTTTGAATATACCAGTTTTGCGTACCGAATTGAATTAATTTCTTGAAATAGATCTTTGGCGATCTAATGGCAGATTTAAAAAGTTCATGTCTGAAGCAGCTAAAAAATATAGGGTTTAGTGATCCCATACTCAGTGGTTGGAAAGATGAAGCCACTTCCACAAAAAGATTACTATCACCTTAAATATTTTATGGAAAAAAAATTAAGATCCAAACAATACGAATGTTATGTTGAAAATTAGTTGAATTATTATAATTTTTAAAAAATAAGGTCTAGTATGTTATTAAATTCAATACTTGATATTTTTTTTTTGTTTTTCACTGTTTAAAACATACTTTTTGTTCTTCGTTATTGCATAAAATGTCTTCAAGTGGATAGTGATTTTTCTGTGAAAGTGGCTAAACCTTTTCAACTACTCGATATGGAATATTAAAACCCTATATTTTCTGAAAGCTTGAAACGTGATCTTTTCAAATCTGCCATAAGATAGCCATTTGAAAAAAAAAAGTTCAGTTCGGTACTCAAAACTGGAACACCCTGGATATTTTGACATATTTTCAAATTATAGTTTGAATTGGAGTAAAATCTGTGGTATGGAAACATTTTTCGAAAATTTCATATTTTCTTCAAAAATCATCCGGTCCCGGACTTTTGCCGAATAGAATGTACAAAATAAGGCCTGAATAGAATCCATGAAAACTGTGAGAATATTAATCAGTATTATTGTCACCACTTAACAGGTGAAATGGATAAGCTCTGGACTATGCGCTTCAATATATTCACGATTTGAAAAGGTCTTACCTGTCTGTTCGCTTCTCGAAATCCCTGTGAGGTTACCTACAGGCTGATACTCTACTCTGTAGTTGAAGTAGTAGAGTAGATTCCAATTTACGGTTGATTATTCTGTCTACTACCTATTTCCTTATTATCTTTCCACGTGTATGGCAGTTTTATGAAACCACCTAATGATTTTTAAATACTTCTATTAGATAATAGATTCTGAATAAGTTTCACATGGTGATGATTTGTTTCCTGAGAAGCTTCCACAGATTAGGCTGAGCGCGTGAGATCTCAATATTTCTGCAATACAAATTAAATATTACAGCAAGTTTCATGTGTAATCTTTCCATAAATTATCGAATGAGGTCAATAAATAACAGACTCCACAACGAAAATATAACATATTATTTGTCGTTGTCATCAATGATAGTGCGAATGTAATTTATAAAACTGGTGATATATGGTACATTTCTGTTGTGGAGTTTGTCTTCTATTGACTTCATTCAATAATCACTTTTGCAATGATTGTATATCATGATATAAGGATAATAGGTAATACTTTATGTGCTGAGTGTGGAATTCATGCGAAGTACATAAAGTATCTCCCTATTATCCGAATATCATATATTTTTTTTTCTTAAAGTGTGCATAATTTTATCCGAGATGAAACAATGAAGGGAACAATTTTTTTGATAAATATAACAAGATTTTTCAACTTATTTTACTGTATATTCACTTTTTGGCATCGTTATCATGGCATCTAACAAAACGAATATTTCAAATAATGTGTTTATAGGCTTAAGAGTAAGAGTACTTATACTCCTAGTCATATAAATGACACTTGATGTCCTTGACAAATGTTACATAAGTTATCAGTAGTAATAACCCAAGGACATTGATAATTGTTCGAAAAAATTTTATGACAGATTTCGAGAGCATGTTGCTTGGAAACCGACAGACGCCGTAGGCGGAGGTCTGTTGCCTAGAAGCAACAAGCTTGAGAAAGTTGTCATAAAATTTTTGAGCATTTATCAATGTCCTAGGGTTATTCGGATAGAAACTTTTTTACCAATTATAGAATTACAACCAAATCGTGACATTTCCAAATATTAAACACGACGCCGTAGGCGGAGTGCTCAATCGTTCAAGTGCGATATGGACAATTTACACGAGTTGAACAGCATATTTTTTCTACGACCCCTTAAGAAAAAATCTAAAGAATGAAAATTTCTATAATCTGTAATATAACTTCAAATTGAAAACTCAACAATTCAATGTGTTTCCACTAATTTTTTTTGTGGTAAGCGTACAGTTCTTGAATGTCCAATTTGTATAATGCTACGGTTTCCCTTTTTAAATATACGATGCTGTTATAAGTAGATGTTGCCATTCAGACTCCCTCATGAAGGGTACCGTACCATTATCTATAATAATGAATATTCTGCTAAATATTTCAAACGTCTACCTGTTGTCGTTATCAATATCAAGCAGAATAATTATTTAAAAATAAAATTAACAATAAAAAAAAACTTCCTCACGAGGAATCGAACCCGGGTCTACCGCGTGAGAGTCTGGTATGCTTACTACTCTACCACCAAAGAATACGCAAATCGTTTATCTATAACGTCAAATGTATTACATAATTTTTGCTTAAAAGGAACTAAAGTTCCTACCGTGTGTCCCGCGACACGTTCTACCTTTTTCTCTCAAAATATGTCTCTTTTTTTGTTCCAGGCTCACAATACTTTGTTTTGGGGTAGTACTGATACTTACATATTTATGTTTGTGGTATAATATGTTACATAATATGTTATTTATACTACTGTCCTCCTATGTCAGCAGATTTTTTTTTTAACTTCAAGAGATCATCCATTCTTTTATATTTATAAGCAACTTAATATTATGTTGACATGAGGAAGTTTGGTATAATTTATTTATTTCTAGCCTTTGCAGAATGCGATAAATAATTGAATTATAAGGTACCAAATAACACTTTTGTGATAATTTTTGTTTGGTATAACGAGATTGGATGCGAAAACCAATTTTCACGTTCACCTTAAGATTTAACGAAAATTACTCTTCGTTCCAATAATTTGTATTCATTGAGAGTTTCATCAATTTTCAAAAGAACAGCAGACGCAAAACGCATTAATTTCAAGCTATCTACCGTTATTCCTACAGTGAGACCAATTTGAGATAGAATTTTGATTTATGGGGCTAAAACTAAACAGCGCTGATTCCGTTAACGAGAAAACTATTTTAAGAATGATTTTTCTGTTAAATTCCCAATTTCTCACGTAGTTTTGAGTCTATTTGAAAATAAGTATTTACATGAAGCAATATTTCATGGAATCTCTGACAAGTATTGTAATAAGAGGTGCCGCATTTTAGAGGTTGCGCCTGTGCATTTGTACATGGGAAGCGGGTTATTTATGCATCACCTAATTTAAAGTGTACCTATATTAGAGTTCAACTACAAAAACCCCGATCTAGTGCAATAACGAGCACGGAAAATTTTGTTCACTATTGCTGGGATGATAAACTACACGCAAAAGTAAGAAAGCTGAAAAAATCTTTTGAAAATATCAACGATCAGATAAATAAATTAAGTTTGGATGAGTCCCAGGTCACGTTTATACAATTTATTTATACTGAACAATCAATACAAAAGCTCAAAAATATATGAAATATTCATTCATTGGACTATCCAAGTTCACATGAATAAATAATCCAAAAAAGGAGAATAACAATGATATGATGTAGAAACTGGCCTCGACAGGCTGAGATTTTTGCTGTTCCTAGTTGGACCTGAGCAGTGGAAACTTCAACGTTAGTTGACTCCAATTAGGGAGTGGTGCACAGCACAAACAGAAAAAGACGGGAGGAAACAACTAGTACATACATACATATTGGCTTAACACCCCCGATGGTGTAGCGCCGCTTCAAAAAGCTCTCTAAATCTTTTTTTTTTTGGGGTGGATCAATCCCCTTTTCTTACTGCATTTTCTTATATTTTTTCGGCAATCTGACGCCATTTCTTTCTATCTTTTGTTTTTTACTTCCACTGCCTTATTCCTATGCTATTGAGGTCACTTATAACTTCCTGTAACCACGTAGCTTTAGGTCTTTCTCTCCTCCGCTTATCACAAGGTTTCCATTCCATCATTGCAAATATTGTTGACTTTGTACCTGCCCTACATATGTGTCCCAACCATTTTATCCTCTGTTCCTTAATTTTTTGCACTATATCTTTTCCTATTTCATGTGCCAATTCTATGTTTGTTCGTTTTTTATATTCATCTCCAACTTTTTTCATTCCTGATATCATTCTCAATATCTTACGCTCTTGTATTCTCAAATCTTCCTGATGTTTTTTCGTCATTGTTAACGTTTCTGATCCATACATGAATACAGGTCTTATAATTGTTTTATATACCCTCATTTTCGTCTTCTTACTTATTAGTTTGCTTCTTACTAGCTTTTTATTGGAATGGAATGCTCTATTTGTGGCTGCTATTCTTTCTTTTATTTCGGTTCCTTTGTCTCCGTCATTAGATATTGTTATTTTCATTTTATCTACCTCTTGAAAATTATAATTTCCAATCTTAATATTCCCATATTCACACTTCTTTTTGATTCTCAATAGCTTTGTTTTATCCTCATTTATTTTGAGACCAATTTTTTTTTCCTTCTTTCACTATTTCCTCTAGCATTTCTTCCATAATTTTCCTATTTTTTGTCACTAACGCAACATCATCAGCGTATGCTATTATTTGACCTCCCGTTGTTCTCAAGTTTCCTTTACTCATCTTTTTTAATACATAATCTAGGACCAAATTGAAAAGTGTCGCTGACAATGAATCGCCCTGTTTGACTCCTTTGTTGTATTCAAATTTTCTTGTTCCTTTCTGGGTTTTTATCTCCGCTACTGTTTTTGCGAAAGTCATTTTTATCAGTCTTCTCAGCTTATCGCATACCCCCAATTCTTTTAATGACTTTATTAATTTATTTCTCCGGATTGAATCGAAAGCTTGCTGGAAGTCTATAAATAGAATTTCAAAATCAATATTGTATTGGTTAGCCTTTTCTATGATCTGTTTAAGTATATGTATAGCATCTGTCGTAGATCTTCCTTTCCTAAACCCATATTGGTATTCTCCTGCTACCCCTCCTGTCTCGTGTAATCTCCTTTGTATAAATGTTGATGTTATCTTATAAACTGTGTTAAGTAAAGTAATTTGACCTATATTCCATTCCTCTGGCATTTCTTCATCTTCCCATATTTTATTTATCATTTGATATATTTTTTCTATCAGCTCGGCTCCTCCATATTTTATAAGTTCTACATTAATTCCATCACTACCTGGCGCCTTCCCATTTTTACATTTATTAATTATATCCGTTATTTCTCCTATTGTTGGTTTCGAGATTATTTCCTCGTTATCCACTTTTTGTATATCTATTTCTCCCGTATCTTCCGTTTCTGTTAATAACTCTTTAAAATGCTGCATCCATATTTCTTTATATTCCATTTCTTCTTCTATCATTTTTCCTTCTTCATTTTTTATTCCGGTTATTTTGTTTTTGTATGGTTTAGTTTGGTCATCTATTCTACGATAAAATGCTTTGGTTTTTATTAAAGCTCTCTTTTTCTATTTCACTGATTAAATTTTCAATTGTTGTCTCCTTAGCTGCTTTTAATATTTTTTTTGCTTCTTTTCTTAGTTTTTCGTACTCCACTCTATCTGCAAGACTATTGGTTCTAACATATTTTATCCAAGACAATTTCTTCTTTTCCACTATCTTCTTACATTTCTCATTAAACCATTTTTTTGTGTTATGTTTTCTACGATACCTATTTTCTCCTCTGCTGCTGCGTTTATACATCTTTCAATCATATTCCATCCTGACTGTATCTCTGTAATTTCTTCTGGTATTTCTCTAATTTGTTTCTGTATACTTTCTCTGTACTGACTTTGGACATCTTCCTGTTGTAGTTTATCAATATTCCATTTCTTCGTATATGTCTTGTTTTTAAATTTTCTTTTGATTTTCTGAAATAGTGTGGCTGTGACCATGAAGTGGTCGGAATCCGCACATGCTCCTCTGAACGTTCTCACATCTTTTATTGATGATTGTCTTTTTTTTGATATCAAAATATGGTCTATTTGTGTGAATGTTTTACCATCAGGTGATCTCCATGTAATTTTGTTCCATTTGTTATGTTGGAATTTCGTACTACTAATAGTCAATTCAGATGTCGCTGCTAGATTGCAAAGTCTGTGTCCATTGTTATTTGTAACTTCGTGTAATGTGTATTTGCCGGCCACATACCTGTTATATTCTTCTTTGCCAATTTGTGCATTTAGGTCTCCTAATAATATTATTGTTTCTTGTTTTGGTATCTTTATCAGTTCCTGTTCTATTTTCTCATAAAATATTTCTTTTGTTTCATCTGATGCAACTTCTGTTGGGGCATATACATTCAGTAATGAGATATTGAAAGGTTTTGCCCTGACTTTCATATAAGCTATTCTTTCATTTATTGGTCTGAACTCCAATATATTTCCTTCCAATTTTTCTCCCACAATAAATGCTACTCCATGCTGACCTTATTTTTCACTACCTGAATAATATATTTTGTACATTTTTCTTTCTATAACTCCATTTCCTTGCCATCTGATTTCCTGTAAAGCTGTTATATCAATTCTACATTGCGACAGTTGCTCCGTTATCTGCTCCATTTTTCCTGCTTCCAACATTGTTCTCACGTTCCATGTACATAATCTTATTTCTTGCTTCTTGTTCCTTTTTCTTTTTTCCCTATTTCTAGAGACTTTTTTTGCTTTATATTCTTCATTTGCCTTCTCTTTTTCATCGCGTGATCTTTTATTATCCATTTTTGTTACTCCTTTTATTTCTAGTATCTTCATTTGCTCATGTCCTTGTTCTATGTCTTCGTCGTCTTCATTGCATCCATCCGTATCTTCTTTATTCAGTTTTTTACTATTTTTGTTTTTGGAATTTTTCTTGTTTGCTCTGTTCTTATTGGATCCCCATCCGGTGACCTTTCATTGATTGTTCTTTCACACCCTTCTCCTGTTTTACCATCCTTATTTTCATTTCTTTTCGGATCGTATTCTTCATTATTAATTATCAACTTATTGTCTTTGAGAAATGCCGTATTACCTTGTTGTCTTGCTTCTTTAAGTTGTGGAATCAGTGATTTACGCTCGTTCTGAACTTTTTTCGAGTAATCTTGTTCTATCCATATATTAGTCCCTTTAAGTGCTTTAGTTTTTTTGAATATCTCGATTTTGTTAGACTCTTTGTTGAGTTTTACAATAATCGGTCTTTTTAATCCGTTTTTATAACTTCCCAATCTTCTTATCTCCTCTATAATATCTATTTCTGGTTGTATTGGAATTCCCATTTTGTTTATAATGGTTTGCACTTGCTGAGTAGTTTCTGGTATGGACTCACTTTCTTTATCGTTAATTCCTTTAAACAACTAGTAGGAACACAAAACTAGTCGTACAGCTAACAGAAAACTCACCACGACGTTGCCTGCATACCAATAAGTTTTCAAACGTTATGTTTTTAGTGGAAGATACAAAAAAGCATTCGAGAATGATTCCGACCAAGACTAAGATAATAACCGATAGTCAGCGCTTGGCTCCAGCACACCGGATGTGAATACAGCTTCAGACCATATCTACACTAGGGTATCTGCCGTTCCATTGCCTAAAATACCCCTGTGTCCCGGAACCACACAAGTGTCGTCTTATGGTGCTGATCGTTTAAGAGAGCAGTCCCAGATCAATGGGTTCAGGATGAAGATGTCAGTGCTGCCTGATTATCTGAGAGTATTAGGATCTTTATGGTCCCTTATAGCCCCTTTCGATTTTCATTCTCAAACACGTGTCGCTAGCGTATATTTCCGCCTGGGACACGCAAACTTTGTCAGAGTTGCGTGGACATTGCATTGCATGAGGCTTTCCAATGACTGTTTCAGTAGCTACTCAATAATATCCCGTACTAGCAAAGTCAGACCTTTTTTTTCCCTGGAGTCGTCCCTTCGCCGGTACCACCTCAGCCTCCTGGGCTTATTGTGGATACTCCTAGTGCTCTGACTACAACCTATTAAGCCATTCCGTTCCCTATATTAGCTCATACAGGTTCTTTGCTGGTTGGTTGTAGAAGTCTTCTGGAGTCATTTGGGGTCTACCATACAGTTTCTGCCTTCTGTGGTCCAGCGACTCACAGTTGCATAGTATATGCAGAGCTGTTTCGGTATCCTTTTTGCATCTTCTGCATGTGAGGTATCCGTTGTACAGCCCTATTTTGTTTAGGTGCTCCTTTGTGGGAAAGTGTGTGAGTAGCCCCGTAATGGTGCGTAGTTTGTTCCTGCTCATTGAGAGCAGTTCTTTCACAACTTTCTCTGATGGTTCTTTTTTGAATTTCTTCCCATGTATTCGCCTCCCCTTTCAACCGAGACCTCGTTAAGCATCTGGGGATGCCCACAGCAGGTTCGGGTCCGTTCATCTGAGTTGACGATCCTACTTTTGCGAGTTCGTCAGCTTTTTCATTGCCTGCGATTCCTTTATGACCTGGGACCCACTCCAGTGTTACACTGTTCCGAGTCGCCAGTCTTCTAAGTTCTTCGCCGCATTCCCATACCAGCCGAGATGTCACCCTATAGCTCTGAAGTGCTTTAAGGGCGGCTTGACTGTCACTGTAGATCCTGATCTGCCTGTTGTTGTAGCCTCTCATATTATTAGCCATTGCACATGCAAGTATTGCATAGACCTCTGCTTGAAATACAGAAGCGTATTTGCCAAGCGAGGCGATCCCTTCATATTTGCTCGTCTTGCTGTATAATCTGCCCGATCCGGTGCCGAGTTCATTTTTTGATCCGTCTGTATACCAGATCAGTTCATTCGCTCTACTAAGTGGTGGTGCGTTCTCTTCCTCAAGCTCCTTTCGATCTTTGATTACAATCTCGAAGTTCTTGCGAAAGATATATTTGGTGGTCATGTGGTCTGTTGGCATTTTGAAAATGTCATCAACCACATGCCTTATCTCTGTGTCTCCTCTCCCATGTGCCACGTCATGGTCTGATGCTTTTTCCAGTCGGGTTAGTGCTGCCCTTGCTTCGCACAATATGACACAATGTAGCGGAGGAAGGTCTAGCATTGTCTCCAGTGCCGCTGTAGGAGTGGTCCTCATTGCCACTGTAATGCCAATGCATGCAAGTCTTTGGACCTTGCTTAGTTTTAGCATAGCAGAGGATTATCTGATCTTTGGCCACCATACCAGAGATGCATATGTGATCCTGGGAATGACAACCATTTTGTACAGCCAGTGTACCATGCTGGGTCTTAGTCCCCATTATTATTATTTTAACGTAATTAATTCGGACAACTCTTGTTCAATCTGTTGCGGTAGAGTATTTGCATTACCACCAGAAATACCTGAAAGAGTTCTAGGTTGAGGATCAGAGGATACAGCCTTTGCATAAAAAAAAGGTGTACCATTTGTGTTCGTTTGGTGTGGCTGCGGAAACTGATACGACTGCTGGTATTGAGACTCATTTGAGTATTGCTGGTAATGAAATTCTTTAGAAACTGGTATTTGCTGAGTTTGGTAGTTATAAACATTTTCGCTTACAACAGGTTTACCAAGCACAACATCGGAGTCTAAAGTCAATTTATTTTCAATTGCATAGAAAAGAACTTTGTTTATTAATTGTTCAGCGTAGAATCTCTGCCCTTCGTTTATTCTTCGGAGCTTATAAGCTACATTTTCTCCTATTGCATGAAACTCGTCTGTGTTTTCATTTCGTACTAGTGCACTACAGACTTTTTCAATCAATTCTCGTTGGTCTGGTAAGCGTCTCTTTGGTGCAGAGCGATTAGCAGTATATGTAGAGGTTCTTGATGAGCACCTGCTATCACTTGTCAAAATGGGCGGTTGAGGGGATGTTAATGGTATTGTCATATTTGTGTCTTCTGAGTCGTCATTAACATTACTTATAGGACTGCGGATGTCTTCATTATTTTGTTCAACCTAAAAAATAAAATAAAAATACCTGAAATTAAGCTAAATATGTCGTTTGATCTGTTACTAGAAAGTTTCAAAACTTACAAAATAAAAATAGACATAATTTAGATGTTTTGTTAAAATAAATATATTAATTTTATTTATTCATTGTTAGTTTCCCAAAACCTCTGAGGAATGGCAAGACATAGCAAGGAACTTTGAAAGTAGATGGAATTTTCCTAACTGTGGAGGATCCATTGATGGTAAACATATTAGAATTGTCAAGCCACCTAATAGTGGATCATACTTCTATAACTATAAGGGCTACGACAGTATCGTTTTAATGGCAGTTGTTAATGCCGATTATGAGTTTATTTATGTCAGCGTCGGATGTAATGGGAGAGTATCTGACGGGGGCGTTTTTGAAACCACAACATTTCACGATAAATTGTTCAATGGAAAACTGAACATACCGAGTAATGAAACTACTAAAGAAAATATGAATTTTGTTTTTGTAGCTGATGATGCTTTTCCCTTACATGCAAACATACTTAAGCCCTTTTCTCATAAAACATTAGCACCGAATGAACATATCTTTAATTACAGATTAAGTCGAGCCAGGCGTACTGTAGAGAACGCGTTTGGCATATTAGTTAACAGATTTCGAGTATTTCATACACCCATTAATATGAATCCTGAAAAAATCAATTCTGTTGTTCTTGGCTCTTGTGTTCTACATAACTTTTTACGGCGACATGCAACAAACGCTTACTTATCAAAAACTATTGTTGATATTGAAGTGCTTGATACAGGAGACATAATACCGGGGGATTGGAGGAGAGAGAACCCATTAGATAGCTTACAACTGGGTTATGGTCGGAATCCTTCACATAACGCAAAACAAAATCGCGATGCTTACAAAGAATATTTTATGCAGTCAGGAAAAGTATCGTGGCAGGATAAATTTTTATGATATACTTATTTTTGAATTTGATAACTTTGATTTAGATAAAATAAATATAATTTTCAAATAAAACCTCCTTTTTTTGTCTATATGTATAGAAATAAAAAACTTAAATCATATAAGTTTCTACACTTATCATCTAGTAAATTATTACTTTTTTGTTGTAATTTTTTGCTTACCTCATTATCAGAAACGTTTTCTTCCATGTCATGTTCATCACTGTCATTTGATACTGGCCGTAAGGGAGTCTCTTGATCTGATGTAAACAAAAGCAACTTGTAATACCAAAGTTTCGGTACATATAGATCTTCTGAACCACTGCCAGATTTTTTACTTTTATTTACTTTTTTTAGTTCTTTTCGAAATGAACTTCTTAGATTATTTAATTTATTTTTCACTGTATCGATTGTGGCATTTCCATCTACAGTTTTATAATATTGTAATAATGACAGGTATGCCTTTTCTTGCATTAGTCTGTTAGAATAATTTTTTGACTTTATTTGCCATAAGCAGGGATTAGCGCTATAAATATCTATCAATTCTGTTATAAAGTCAGGCTGATTACACGTAGTTTCGCTTATGTCTTTAATTATTAATTGACCAAGCCAAAAAATATGTTGATCTGCAGACCAAGTCTATTATCGGGTCGATTAATGAACAGAGATTCCGAATAAGCAGGACCGGAGCGAGGTGAGGTTGGCAGGTGAGGTGATAGGAAAGGTAAGCCCGCGTACGTATCGGTTGCTGAACTGTAGTAGGCCGCTGATATAAGCGTGCGGGAGACACTGATTCTGTTGCACTCTTGGCGGCCAATAATGGAGAGTGATTCTACAGACGAGGGACACAAAAGAAGAAGAGATACAGAAGACGAAGAAAATCCCGAACCGTTTGGGAAAAACAGAAAGACAGGGAGAACGCCAACAAAACCAAAAAAAGAGGAGAAGCTAGATAAAATTCTGGAATTGATGCAGGATATGAAAACAGAAATGGTAGATATGAAAAACGAAACCAGAGAAATGCGGAAGGAGCAAAAAGAATTTAGGGAGGAGATTCAATCACTAAAACAAGAAAATGAGGAAATAAGAAAAATGTATGAAAAAATAGAAAAGGAGAATGAAGCTATTAAGAAAGAACTGAGAACTATTAAAACAAATCAAGAATGGACAGAAAAGGAGGAAAAAAGCATAACGTAGTAATGACTGGTCTTAAAATGAATATAACGGATAACATTGAGTTGAGCAAAGCAGTCACCACTTTCATGGAAGGCCAAATGGAAATACAGGTACAAGTTAAAGCAGCTCACAAGTTAGGAGAGAACACTGTACTGATAGAACTAGATAATGGTCAAGAGAGGGAGAAAATAATGAAAAATAAACAAAAATTAAGGAATATAAAAAGCGACAGAATATACATAAATCATGATATAACTAAGAAAGAGAGGGAAAGACAAAAGACAATAAGAGACAGGGCACATAAGGAAAGAAGTAATGGGAGGACGGTTAAGATTGGATTTAATAAAATAACCATTGATGGGGAAAAATGGATATGGGATAAGTTATCCGAAAAACTGGTAAGGACAAAAAACTAGCACAAAACAAAGGGACAGAGAATATAGGTGATGACAAGGCAAGGAACAAGGAAACGATAACGGAACAAAAACAACAGTCAAATAAGGAAGGAAAAATAAAAAACAAACAGAAGAAAAACAAAGAAGAAATAAAAGTAGGCACATGGAATGTTAGAACAATGCTTAAAACGGGTAAAATGGCAGAAATAGCTAAAGAAATGAATAAGTATAATTTAGAAGTACTGGCACTGCAAGAGATTAAATGGAAAGACGGAGGAAGAATAGATAAAGAAGGATATACCCTTTACTACTCGGGAGACAAAAAGCAAGGAAGAAATGGTACAGCATTTATGGTAAGTAAAAAATTAAGAAATAAAGTACTACAATTTCAAGCAGTTAATGGCAGAATTTCAAGCATAAGAATCGAAAATAAACAAGCAAATTTAACCATAATAAATGTCTATGCACCAACTCAGGAAGCAAATGATGATCAGAAAGAGGAATTCTATGACAAACTACAGGAGGTATGGGAAAAAACACACAGAAATGATATAAAGCTAGTGATAGGATATTTTAATGCACAAATTGGAAAAGAGGAATACAATGAAAATGTGGCAGGGAAAGACACAATACACTGCAAGACTAACGATAATGGTGCAAGGCTCTGTATCTTTGGAACAAGCACAGACACATATATAGTCAGTACAAAATTTCGACATAAAAAACAACACAAAGTAACATGGACGAAACCAGGAACAAATGAAGGCAATCAAATAGATCATGCACTTATATCGAGAAAATGGCTGAAAATAGAGGGGCAAATGCAGACTCTGACCATTTTCTAGTAGTGGTAAAAATGGAAATGAAGATATTACGGAACTTTGCAAGGGAGAAGAAATTGAAACAATGGAACATTGAAAAGCTAGAGAAAGAGACCACGAAACAAAAATACATACAAGGATTGAGAGAAAACCTAGTGGAAGGAGCAGACCAAAACATAGAGCAAAAATGGGAATGCATAAAAATAGTATGGCAAGAACAGCAGATGAAATATTAGGAACAAAAGAGAAAAAACAAAGTAAAGATTGGTACGATGAAGAATGTGAGAAGAAAAAAGAGAAAAAAGATCAAGCAAGGGCGAAATGGCTTATTACAGGAAGAGAGATAGAATTGGCAGAATACAAGGAAAAAAAGAAAGAGTCTGACAAATGTTGCAAGACAAAAAAATCAGAGTGGGTGAAGAAAAGGATATTGGATATAGAGCAGGACAGCAAAGATAACAAAAGATTATTCAACCTTATAAAAAAACAAAGTAACAAGAAGATAAGAACGAATAAATACAAAAAGAACCCATGTAGGAATACCTTACAGGGTTGCCAAATTGTGAAGAAAGTCTAAACAAAAGGGAATATAATAAATAGCAGCTACAATCCTCCGAACCGTTGAGGTGGGATAACTAGCTGTTTACCGCGGAAAATGAACGATACAAGTACAGATATGGAAAAAATTCAAAATATGTTTAAAGATATAGGCAACAATATGAAATTAATGGATGACGAATTGGGAGTTGTAATAAATGAATTAAAATAAGTCAAATTGGAAAATGAAAAACTGAAAGAGAAAATAAGAAAACAAGATGGAAAAATAGGAAAACAAGATGGAAAAATTGCAGCTCTAGAAAGAGAAATACGGAAAAAAAGCCTAGTACTAAAAGGAATAGAGGACAAAGATATGGAAAATACCGAGGAAACAATCGAAAAAGTAGCAAAAGTGATGGAGGCAATTGGAATAAAAATCAATCCAGAATCCGATATCGACGAAATCAGAAGAATGGGGAAACCTAGAAATGGAGTGGTTAGACCTATAATATTGAAATTAACAACGGGAAGCAAAAAAATTGAAATAACTAAGCAGAGCAAAAAACTAAAAGGCACTAAGATCTGGATCGATGAGGACTACCCTGAAGAAATTGTAGAGGAGAGAAAAAAATTGTACCCTCAGCTTAAAGAGGCAAGGAACAAAGGGTATCAAGCTGGCATTAAATATAATAAGCTGATTGTAAATAATGAGATGTACGCAGCGAGAGATATGGACACTGAACTAGAAGAGGAACAAGAAATTTCCAATGATCGCAAAAGAAAGGTTAATGAAAGGTCGCCAGAAATAGGCAATCTAAATGAACAAATAAGAAAAATAAAGAAGCATGAATCAAAAAACTAACATCGTACTATGAGAGCAAAAATGGAAAAAAACATGGCAATGAAAAAGGACTTAAAGGAAAGATAACAGAATACAAAAAAACGAACAAAACCGATAAGCAAAAACAGACAAATAAAAAAAAATACAAAAAGAAAAAGAAGGAGATGGATTTTATAATAGGAACATGGAATATTAAAACGATGCTCAAACCAGGAAAAATTGAACTTATTGCAAGAGAAATGAAGAAATACAAATTGAAAATACTCGCACTACAAGAAATACGATGGAAAGGAGAAGGTACGATCGACAAAAAGGACTATACATTTCTCTATGGAGGGGATTAAAAACAAGGACATAAAGGAACGGGATTTATGATCGACAAGACGATCAGAAACGAGTTGTTAGAATTTAATAGCCTCGGAGGTAGATTATCTTATATAAGAATAAAAGGAGATAAAGCAAATGTCTCCTTAGTAAATACATATGCCCCAACTGAAGAAGCTGAAGAAGAAGAAAAGCAGGAGCTTTACGATAAACTAGAGGAAGTATGTGAAAAAATTCCTAGGCACGATACACTTATTATACTTGGTGACTTTAATGCTCAAATAGGAAAGGAAGAATTCGTAAGTGGTGTGGCAGGGAAGCATACAATCCATGAAATCACGAATGACAATGGTATAAGGCTATGCAACCTAGCAGAAGAACAAAATATGTACATTGTAAGTACAAGACACAAACATAAGAAAGAACACAAAATTACATGGATGATACCTGGAAGAAACACGGGAAACCAAATAGATCACGTACTAATCTCCAAAAAAAGAATAAATATTATAAAAGACGTGAGATCATTTAGAGGAGCAGATGCCGATACTGACCACTTCTTGGTCTTGGCAAAACTGAATTTTGAAATAAAATATAACAAGCAAAGAAGAGGTAGGAAGAAGTGGAACCTAAAACAACTGAAAAATGAAAAGATTAGGAGAAAATATGAGGAGGAAGTGAATGAAGGAATAAGAGAAATACAAGAAGGAAAGAATATAGAAGAAAATTGGGACTGTATAAAAAACAGTATTAAAAATGCTGCACAAAAAACGATTGGACAACGAGAGAATACAAAGATAAATGACTGGTTTGACGAAGATTGTGGAAATATAATTAATAGGAAAACAAAAGCACGACAACGATGGATAGGATCAGGGACTGAGCAAGATTATGAAATTTACAAAAAATTAAGGAAGGAGGCAGCAAAGATAATAAAACGGAGAAAAATCAATGGATAATGCAAAAAATGGAAGAAATTGAGCTAAATTACAAAGACAATTCTAAGCTATTTACAAATATAAAAAGTAGAAGGAAAACAGCCAATGTAGCAAAAATAGAATTGGAAAAATGGGAGAGTCATTTCAAAAACTTACTGACTGCAGAGCACCAGACTATGTGCATCGAAAATAAAGAAGACATGGAGCTGGAGGAGGAAGATGTAGATGAAGAGCCACGATATGAGGAATTCAACGAAGCAATAGAAAAGTTAAAAGATAATAAAGCGGCTGGAGTCGATGAAATTAATGGAGAATTAATTAAAAAAGGAGGAACCATGCTTAAAGAAATTTTATTCAAATTAGTCAACGAAATATGGAAAGAAGAGAAGATGCCAGCAGAATGGAAAACAGGAGTAATTATACCGATACATAAGAAAGGGAACACGCTGGAATGTTCCAACTACAGAGGAATAACACTATTAAACTCTGCCTATAAAATTTTCACAACAATTTTAAACGAAAGACTAAGAGACAAGATAGATGGAAAAATAGGTGATTATCAATATGGATTCAGGAAAGGAAAGTCAACTATGGACCCAATTCACATAATGACACAAATTATTGAAAAAAGTTATGAATTTAACATTGATCAGAATATACTATTTATAGACTTTAAACAGGCTTTCGATAGTATAAACAGGGAGACTCTTAAAGAAGATTTGAAAAACATTGGGGTATCGAGTAAAATGAGAAGACTAATTAATATGACTATGGAACGATCGACAGCAAGAGTGAGTACAGAAAAAGGACAAACAAAAGAATTTGAATTTAATAGCGGGGTGAGGCAAGGAGATACAATGTCTACAACGCTTTTTAATATTGCATTGGATGGTCTCGTTAAAGCTGTTGGTTTAAGAGGTACCATAATAACAAAATTGACACAAATCTTAGCGTATGCAGATGACATAGCTATAATATCAAGAAATCTGAAAGAACTTAAAGAAATATCTATAAAACTGATGATAGAAGCTGAAAAGAGAGGACTGAAGGTAAATCAAGAAAAAACTAAAGCAATGTTCATATACAGAAATAGATTCCAACAGCAGTCAATTAAGATAAGAGAATACGAATACGAAGTAGTGCCCAGTTTCAAGTATTTAGGAATCTACTTGAAAGGCGATAACGATAGAACATCAGAAATAGATCAGCGGATACAAGCTGGACATAGAGCTTTCTTCAAATACAGACGATACCTTCAAAATAAGAAAATTAGTGAAGACCAGTGGTGTCCTATGGCGCTGAAATAGCGAATCTGAAAAAAAAACAGGAAAATAAATTAAGGATATTCGAGAGAAAAATTGAGGAAAATCTTTGGACTAGTTAAAACGGGAGGAGGAGAATACAGAAGACAAATGAATTATGAAATTGTACAAAAAAATAATGGGGAAGACATTGTAAAATATATAAAAGCGCGCAGACTGGGATGGTTCGGACACATTTACAGAAAAAGTAGAGATGAAACACTGAGAAAAATAACAGAATGGACACCAGTTGGAGACAGAGCTAGGGGAAGACCTAAAACAAGATGGGAAGACCAAGTAAACGCGGATTTAAATATCATGAATGTAAAGGAAGCGAAACAAAAAGTAAAAGATAGACAGTTGTGACGGAAAATCGTAGAAAAAACTAAGTCACATCACAATATCTAGGAATAGGAAAAAAAAAATCTACAATGGACTGATCCCCCATGTTAAATGGATCGACAAGACACCCACTTGTGGGTGTGACTACAATTCCCATGGGAATGTAAAGTCATATATCATATATATATAACAAGAAGACAGAAACGGCTAGAATAAATAAAACGTAATGGGAAACGTACTATAAAAGACAGTTTAAGGAGGATAGGGTTACAGAAGCAAACTATAAGGCATTAGAAGAGGAAGAAGAAGAAGAAACCACACCAAAATACGCAGAATACGAAGAAATAATATTGAATCTCAAACAGAAGAAGACACCAGGATCAGATGGAATAGTTAACGAGTTAGTGAAGAAAGGAGGAGAGGAGCTAAACAAACAAATATTTGAACTAATAACCAAAATATGGAATGAAGAACAAATGCCAACAGAATGGAATCTATGATTGACAAAACCTATCTTTAAAAAGGGAGACCAAACAAAGTGCCAAAACTACTGAGGAATAACCCTACTTAATACGGCATATAAGATACTAACGTCGCTAATAAGACAGAAAATAACTAAATACTCGGAAAAGAAACTAGGAGATTACCAATATGGGTTCCGAGGTGGGAAATCGACAATAGATGTCGTTCATGTAATGACACAAACGATAGAAAAATGTTACAAGTATGGAATAAATTTGCATATATTGTTTGTGGATTTTAAGCAAGCATTCGATAGTGTTAAGAGATATAAACTATTAGAGGAAATGCCTAAAATAGGAATACCGAAAAAACTTATCAGGCTAACAAAAATGTCATTTAAAAATTCGAAAACCAAAGTAATAACAGATGAGGGATACACAGAAGAAATTGCTATTGAAAAAGGTGTAAGACAGGGGGATGCACTATCAACCACGCTGTTCAATATAGCGTTAGACGGAGCGATTAAAGCGATAGCTCGGGGAACTATAATTTCTCAGAATATGACACAAATAATGGGATATGCAGACGACCTCGCTTTTATTGCAAAAAATAGAAACAGCCTGGATAAGATGCTATGCGAGTTGGCTGGAGAAGCGAAAAGTAGAGGCTTCGAAATGAACGAAGAAAAAACTAAGTACATGATAGTCAGCAGGGAAACAACGGAGAATATAAACGAAATAAGGATACAGAATTACAAATTTAGAGAAGTAGAAAATTTTAAATATTTAGGTGTGATGATAAACGAGAAAAATGATAGAAAAGTAGAGATAGCAGAAAGAGTAAAAGCGGGAAATAAGGCGTACTGGAAGTACAATAAATTGATGAATGACAGACATTTAAGTAAAAACACCAAATTGAAATTGTACAAAGCTGCTATAAGACCAACAATGACATATGCCGCAGAGACTATGTGTTTAACAAGTAAAAACGAAGAAAACTTAAGGATAGCTGAGAGAAAAATATTGAGAAACATTTTTGGCCCAGTGAAAACAGAAGAGGGGGAATTCAGAAAAATGATTAATCATGAAATTAGAGAAAAGATGAAAGGAGAAGATATCGTGAGGTTCATAAAAGCTCAAAGGTTAAAATGGTATGGACATGTAACTAGAAGGGAGCCATCAACAATAATAAGAAGAATAACAAACTGGACACAACAACTAAGCAGACTAAAAGGAAGACCGAAGACAAGATGGGAAGATCAAATTAAAGAAGATATACGAAAAATGAATATAAACAAATGGAAAATAGATATAAAGGACAGGAAAAAATGGAAGAAGATAAGAGAAGAAGCAAAAACTTATAGTAATTTATGAAGGGAAATAAATAAGGAGAAAACAGCGGAGTGATTCACCGCAAAAAAAAATGAATCTGATGAGCTCAAATCAGCGGCCACCATTCCGATAGGAATGAATAGCCTATATATATAAGTCAGACCTTAGGCATCTATATATTATCCCAAGTAAGGAGAAATGATATTTTATGTATTTATAAAAAATGTTATGCTGTTATAAACGAATTATAGGACTGACCATGTTACTTGGCGTTCATTTAGATCTGACTCCTTTTGCCGTTAAAGTCAATAACCAAGGGAACAAATAACTTGTGTAATATTACACACGGTACTGCTTCCTATTCAATTAGCTTGAAATTGGCGTGACATGCTACTGTTTGTCTAGATAAGCACAGTTTTTGCGACATAGGGAACATTTACAAATCAATAAGTAAGAATAAGGAGCTGATAAGCATGAAATTGGAAAAATGAAAAACGTACATTATGAAAAACGTAGCAAGCGATTTGGCAGGAGACAGAGAAATGAAAACGGTCCACACCTAATGTAGTAGATTAACTATTCGTGGTGGCGCATTAGAAAGAGTCCAGCTCAAATATTGTTGGCGGGGGAGTTTTTTCAGCAAACCCCGAGACATGTCGATATTGTTCTCGGAGGGGACAACTTTTGATAGTTAACTTATGGTTGTACGGTAACCCCCCCTGAAATGGGAGACTACTCCTTCCAGAATCCTTATGGGGGGTCAAGTGGCACATCATTTTAAAGGTGTTTTCGATTCTCTTCGAAGACATGCTAACATTCTTGTGTCAAGTAGTGTTAAAATTAATGACAAAAACCAGATTAAATTCTCCGTTGAAGGAATCGAAATAAAAAGCTGAAATAATAATTAGGTAATAACATTCCAATAATATGTTATCATTTTCATTGAAAAAGGAAGGCAAATGAAAAAAAGGTGAAAAATATTTGTGGACTGAGTTTTTTTGGAAAGAACATTGACGAGTGATTCTAATCTTAATTTGCTCGAAGACCTCATCTACCCTAAAATTATGGAGATAATGGAAAAAGATGATCAGATCCCAGAAAATGATGTTTTTTTTCAACAGGCTCCACCACACTATGCAAGATCGCCTGATCTATCATCGTTGTACTTTTTCCTATGGGGTTATTTCAAAAGTGTTGCTCACAAGACGCAACCAAAGTCTTTGGAAGAATTTAGCCACCGGATAACTGTGGCATGTGGTGAAATAACTCCTGTTATGCTGCAAAATGTTCGGGACAGTGTTGAACAAAGGTTGTATTACTGTTTGGAAGTGAATGGATCACAATCTAAACACTTTCTTCGATTAAAACTTTCCTGACAACTTTTCTTTTGAATCCTACCAATCGCACTTTCAGCTGGTTTTTGTCATTAATTTAAACACTTAACACAAAAATGTTAGCATGTCTTCAACGAGAATCGAAATACCTTTCAAATTATGTGCCACTCGCTCTCCCATGCCATTAAAGGTCCTCGAAGAGGTAGTCACCTCTTCAAGATGACAGGACAATTATGAGATAACTATCAAAAGCTGCCCGCCTAAAAAAAAAATCAATTTGTCTTTGGGTTTGCCGCAGAAACCTCGACCGCCAACAATATTTAAGATGGACTGTTTTCAATGCGCCACCGTGTATGTATAACACAATTATTGAGTATGTGTTTATTCACAACCATATATGTAATACTGTCATTACTAACGTCATTGGAGGTTGGAAAGTATCATATTACACACCTTCACCGCCTTGACTTCCCGCCCTCTAAAATAATGTTATCAATACCTAATATTATCCATTCTATTTCGGATGAATATTTTTTATATTTAAAATATAACACATATTGATAAATATTATAATACCTATTTCTGGAGGGGTACAATCCATCAATTCTTCATCGGATGACATTTTTTCAAACATATTATTCGCGAACTTAATATTCATCAGACATTATTTGACATTTATTTATATTGGTGACAGTAGTTGTCAAATGTAATATTATAGGCACAAAACAGTCAATTCAGAACGGAACGAAGATCTATCAATTTTGATCGAAATATGATGGTTGTAAATAAAATAGTATACAAATCTCGATGGGAAGTTTCTTTCTTGTCTCGAGATAATAGCTAAAAAACTAATCTGTCGACAGTCATGAAACTCTTCCCACCTAGGTGTGTAATATACTAATACAAACCTTGGTGGGAAGTTTTATTCCTGTCTCGAAATAAAGGCTAATCTCTCGACAGCAATAGAGAGATATTGCCAATTGCAATACCGCATACGGTGCAGTATTTATGTAGCGCTATTTTGATAATGGTCTGCCTAGAATTTATTTGGAAATAAGAGCCATTGCCATCACTATAATTTAATAACATAGCGCTGCGTTATGTAGGAAGTGACATATAATCTGTCTTTTCTTGTATAAACTCATAATTTAAAAAAAAATTCTTACTAAACGCAAACCACAAAACAAACTAAACGCCATCTAAACAATAAACACAATGATAAACAAAAACCTTAACCTCAGAAATCCGATGCGATTTGTTCTATTTTGTCAACTGTGCAGGACAATTATGTGCCGTATTCATAATAACACTCAACGATATGTACCTAACCGTAAATTATGCGAAGCGCTAACGTTATTAGCGTTAGAAACGTGAAGAAGTAAATCGCGCATTTAATAAACGTGAAAATACCGCAAACGTAATAACCGCAGACCATTTTTTAACAAGCAATATTTCTATAATGAAACTCCTCCCACCTCGGTGTGTTATATTCTATTAACAACGTTAATAGTATATTATTAAACGAGCAATTTATGATAGCCATAATTCACGATGGGTGACGTTTGCGTCACGAGCCGCAGGCGAGGGGCGCAAGTCACCCAAGTGAATTATGGCCATAAATTGCGAGTAGAATACTATACTTTGTCCACGACACTTAATTTATCTATTAATAAATAAAAGTCAGTAGCGATTTGGCATATTACTAACCTCAAAATGTTGTGGCATCTACTTCAAATAATTTGACATATATAGAGATGGGCGATACTGTAGAAAGTATCAATACAACGTACCGTTATAAATATATTGTTTTAAAATACTTAATATTAGAAAATATCGTTATTAAAAGTATCAATACTAAAAATTACAATATTTTATAGATGCGATATATGTCAGAAACAAATTTCCTGAACAAAATACACATATTTAATAGTTTATTTCATATTGTACCCCCATCTCTAGTCGTGAATTATGAACCATAATGCACTAAAGTGTATTATGAACCATAATTCACGACAGTTGATATATGGGTACCATATACCTTTAGTTAGGAGGTAAAATATTGACTTATTATTAGGTGGTCGTGGACAAAATAGTATATTGTACAAAAAGTGGGGAGAGTTCAACTTTTTTCACGAGTGTGGGAGTTTGCGGCACGAGCCCGATGGACGGATGACGCAAACACACGAGTGAAAAAAGTACTTTCCCCACCTGTTGCACATTATATTTTTTTTACCACTGCACAAATTTAAATATTACAAGTGAAGTAACTTATTTTTATGGTTGGTGAAACAAAAATGACACTAAAGTATCCATCTCTAGACTGTTGAATGATTTCATTTGAAATTATATTTGTTGGTGAAATTTGTACAATTTTGTATGGTCAAACCCAAAACGTAATTTTTTTCCATCAAATTCTCTGTTAATTGAAACTACCCTAACAGTATGAGCAATATTTGGATTTGAAGTTGAGTAAGCTATGAGAAATACGTCACTTTTCATATCAGTTGTAGGGAATAGTAATTTACGTTACAAGACCGGAAAGTAGTGTTTGTCAGGTGAAGACAAGCAGAGGGCGAGCTGTAGGCAAATCCTGGGAGCTTGGAGAGACCTGAAAAACACTAATTTCCGGTTGCGTGACGTCCAATATTTTTTCATGACAGACAGTTCAATATACATTTAAGTCTTCATTCCACTTTTTATAACAAAGTGATTAGCAAAACTAAAACCAAATAAAATGATAAAGATACTGAATAAGTTTGACATGAATGAAAAATTGAATATAGAAACGTTGTTACCATAATAACGACATCAAGGTGGATTGTATTATAAAAGAGCGATTGGAAAAATGAAAAATCAGGGACCGGAAATAGCTATTTGTATAACAAGGGAGCAAAATGCTACTTTTCCTCCCGACGCGTAGCGGAGGGAAGTAATCATTCGAGGAAGGAATTAGTTATTTTCCTAACAAGTGCGGAAAGTGATACTTTCCCGCACGCGAACGCAGTTGACCCGAACGACGCGAAGCGGTAAAGGTCGGGAGAGAGTTAGGATCAATATTTTTTCTACTACAGTACCTATATGCAAAAAGTATACAAAGTATACCAACCCATTTTCCAAAAGTTATTTTATTTCAACATACATATACAAAACTTCAACCAATAACTATGAAATATTATGAATATTAATCTTAAAAAACAATTTGTTGCATTCTGTAAATTACTTAAAATTGCCGGTCCAGTGGAGTTATTTGGTGTTAACTGGTAAGTAGATGACGTCGATGAGGATGGCATCGGTTGCAGGTCGCATAAAGATGACGATGAAGGTGACGGCAACGGTTTCAAGTCATTTGTAGATGAAAGAATTTTATCTGATATATTTTTCTTATATCAAACCCGGGCTGTTTGATAGTTGTTTCGTGACACTACTTTGGAGAAGGGGTTATATCAAAATATCTTCATCATTTTATATTTTCAAAAAATTTAAAATGCAACAAATTTCATTTGATGAACTATTTTGTAAATATTTATTTACCTGTTGTAACAATAGTTATAACTTCCGAAGTAAAAAACTATCTTATTAGGTCAAAATTTGCATAATTTCACTTTTCCGCACTCGTGCGGGTATGTGACACTTTCAAAACCAAAATGCGTGCGGAAAAGTGGGTTAAAACACACGGTCATAGGAAAAAGGCACTATACTCCCTTGTCATACATATGATTTTTCCGCCTCTCTCAAATTCGCTCGTTTTTCAAATATTATTTCATATATTTGTTGATGTATTATAAAGTACCTAACCACAGAGTACAGATAGTGTAATCTGTGACCTAACTATAATATTTTTGTCCTAAATTAGAAAATCGTATCCATGTATCTATGAATTGTCAAAGTCGAATTGCTGATCTAAAAATCGTTGAGTTAGCATAACAATTAAATGATTTCTACCATTTTGCAAAATACAAGGTGTTCTAAATAAACGGTGGAATTGATACTTATGTAATATTATATAGTATGGGTCGTCAATGCCGTATTAGTTTTTTCATTGATGACGTACCATGACGTCACTTTTGCTTTTCCTTCCAAGGGAGTGAAAGTAGGTACTTTTCCGCCCTAGGGAAGAAAAGTACGACTTTGCTCCCTACAATGAGGCCAGGAAATACATACGTTGGAAAGAGGTAGGCGGAAAAATATTTTGCTGGTCCCTCACGTCTATTTTCCGGTCTTGATCGGCAAAACGTTATTTTCTGGACGAAAAATTATCCAGAATGTGTATATTTTCTGGTCGGTCTTGAAAAAAATGTTTTTTCTGCCTTACTCCATCCAAAGTATACATTTCCTGGCCTCATTGTATGGATGAAGTCGTACTTTCAATCCCTAGGAAAGAAAAGTACTTTTAATCCATAGGGAGGAGAAATACTTCTATTCCCTGGAGAAGGGGAGAAAAAGTGACGTCATGGCACGTCGTCAATGGAATAGAATATAAATAAATACGACATTGACTACCTCCGCTATGCGCCGGGCAGTAAACTTCATCCTCGGGAGGGAACGTATAATTTTGCTCCCCTGTTATACAAATAGCTACTATTTTTCGATGACAATACTATCACACACATAAGGATGGCTAGGACAAGTGATGTGACGGGAAGGGAATATGGTTTTAAGATTCACATAGGACCAGTGTTTTGTACTTATGCTAGGACCAACAAAGCGAAAACACGGCGGCAAGCAACGAACAACGGAATTTCCAAATCCAGATTCTAAGTCTTAGACATGCTAAGGGGGTTCGTCATTCAATGATAATTAAGTCGTGCAAATGTTTGCATCAGAGCCAGAGGCGACTATATTTGAAGATTTTTGTGAACGAATTTACTGTCTCATGATAACTATTGGTTCCCGAAGTCAAGTTTTATGATCGAATCATAGATTTTGATCAATGTCTCGGTAACTGAGAACCAAAAGACTCATTTTTAATAGCCTAATTCAATTTGTTTCAGCCCCCAGCTCATTTTCAGAATGGACGGTAGAATATTTTGAGAGACCCTGCATAGACAAAATTTGGGATAACCGATTTTTGATTTGAACTAGGCGTCCTGACTTTGATGTATTTCAGAGAACGGCCTTTGTTATTTTTCCCAACTCCAACATTTCAATATTTGAATATCCATTCACTGTAACCTGTTCCAGTGGGATGAATCCGTCTTATTAATTTCATGTGATATACTTTCTATTGTTGTATACAATATACAGGATAAATCTAAGTCATGGAACGCCTCAATTACTGGGAATCGGATCGCACGCTTGTTATAGATTTTGGTGTGCAAGGATACAGTGCTATGGCCGATATTATGGTGGTATTTACATTGTTGTCAGATCGTCCCTTCTACCGGAATATTTATGAACTTTTCTAGCTCGAATGGGCCACCCTGTACCCTGTATATTTCCTGCCTTCCAAAATCCTCGAAAAATACTGAAAATTACTTATGTAATGCTCCCTACACCTTAATGCCATAATTGCGGAGTTGAAGCTACATTTACATTATCTAAGTTCAAATGGTACATTTGTACAGATAGAATGACCTCGTGAAATTTAAATAAGGTAATCTTCATTTATTCACATCCTGGTGAAAATATCATAGCAGGGACTGTCAGTAAATTAGTGAGAAGTTAAATAAAACCGTTGCAGTGGGATATTTATCCGAATTATGATACAAACCGCCTACAGCTACTGGGGAAGGGAAATCTTAAAAGGTTTCTTCCATGTTACAGGTATATCCTCATTCGAATAGTAGAACAATTGGGAATTTTATAGAACATACAGTGGATGCGATTGCTGTCCGTTCACTCCAATATAATTCAATGCGATTTTTGAAATGTTGCAATACATTTTGCAACAAAATCCCTGACTGTAAAATCTTTCTCATATCTGTGGAAATTCTATCTGTCAACTCCTGAATTTTGGCAGGTTTTTTCCACAAACGATGACTATTCGTCGACACCACAAATAATTTGGATGATGCATGACGAATGCCATTCGATAAAACCACGCCATCTTCTTGGAAACACATCATTTAGGTATTGCCTCACCACACGCACATAGTGAGGTGGGTACCAGCCAATCGCAGCCAAATATTGTCGTTTGTTATTGCCAGGAAGTTTTGAAAAATAACCTAGTCAAAGTACACAAAGTATCTGTAAAATGCCGCAAAAATTACAAAAACCCTGAAAAATTCAAAATTGAGTAGGTATTTAAAAGGGTTGTGATGAACATGAGGAAAACTTAACGATGATAGGCATGCAGGAAAATTATTGTTGTTGTTATTACGCTGCGGCGCTTATTAGCCGCTCTCTCACCTGCTTTTCCACCTTTATTTTTGCTCCCTTCTTTTTCTCACCCAAGCCATAGGTGTGTTCTTTTGTATCGCGAACAAGTAAAATGTAGCATGCAAAAAAACAGATTTTAATAAGAATTTGTTCAAAATTCGAAATATTGATGGCTTTGCTTTTATGATGATAATGTTCCATGCTTATTTGCAATACTTAATCAAGAAGAAATTATCGCTGGGATGAGTATTAATTAAATAGGAATTATAATTGTCTTTTGACTTTTAAGCTCCAGTTTTTTATAAATAAACTGTTTTTACAGTTAGAAAATCTACTTTTTCAAATTTGAAAATATTTCTATCTAAAAGCTGAGATCTTCATCTACATTTTACAACTGTTTATTTTTTTAGAATGTTATAAGCCCAAAATTATTATTTTTAAGTCGAGCGGTTAATAAATTTGGCTCCCAGGCCGTTCGCGCGTAACCACGAATTGACTAGTACTGAAATTAATTTTATCTCGTAAACTTTTCAATTTACAGGAAAACTTCTCAGATAAAATTTGTAGATAAATGTTTCAGCTACAATTTTTGATCCGAACATTTCTCTGTATTTTCATTATTTGAACAATTAGAGGGAAAAAACAAAACAGAGAAAATTTACTTAAGGATTTTCCGGAAACTTGCATGCCTAGCATCGTAAAGTTTTTCTCATGTCTAACACAACACTTTCAGATACTCAATTTTGAATTTTCAAGTTTTTTTGTATTTTTTGTGAGGTTCTATGCGTACTTTGACTAGGCTGAAATGAAATTTTCAAATTGGAATTCATTTGAAAATACCTACTTAGATTTAGAAATAATCGAGCCAACTCAGGTATGATACTATTTTCCAATAAATCTAAAAACGCCGGACGATCTGAGTTTCCATCAATGAAAAAGGGATCAATTATTTCGTCGTCTATTATTCCAGTACATACATCCAGGTTTTGTAGATATTGGGAGTGAGAGTGGGATTCATGCATCCAACGAGATTTGTTACGTGACCAGTAACTTCAATTATGCCGACTCACATTTTCATTAATGAGAGAAGTGGCCTCATCGCAAAACAAAACATCACTTGGAAAAAAGGACAGATCTGACAACAATATGATGTAATACCAGAATAATATCGATCATATCACAAGGTCTTCGCACACCAAAATCTATAAAAATCGTGCGATTTGTTTCCGAGATAATTGAGGCGTTCCAAACTTGAATCTAACTTAGTACAAAATATTCGTAAGCAACAACCGGTACAAAAATTATTGAATTATTGAATTACAAGTTAATGGTGATATACTACGAAGTTCAATTTGACAAATTGTTATAACCGACAAATTTTGATCTCACCAATTTTATTTTACTTTTCTTTAAATCTATCCGGTTTTTTCCGGTTTTTCCCCGAATAAAAAAAAGAGTAGCATGCATATTAAGGTATATTAAACACTCCTAATTGGAATGATATGATTTAAAAACCCTACAGTGCGATAAACCTTGAACTATTTAATTTCAATAGTCCAAATCTGAAAATTGATAACATCTTTCCTTCAGTACCTTATAATTTTGGAATCGACATGAATATGATATTGTGATGAAAATTATTATAAAAGTGGAATTATCAGTTCTGGTAACTCCTTCTCCGACTTTAGAGAAATGGTGTTCCCATTTCTGCATTTCCCCAATAAATACACGCATAGCGCATAGTCTCTTGTCTGTTCTGTGTTCATAGTTAATTCTCTCTTTCCATTCAAATTCAATTTAGTTTTGTCATTTTGTCAATTTTTCCACCGCGCACCATTTTGAACAGAAACGATAATAGCCTCACTTTTTATATATGACAGTAGTCAAACATTATAAATGACAAAAACTCAAAGTAAGAACTAGGAATGTTTTTTAAATTGTTGAAAATTGAAAATGGCCAGTGTGTACGTTGCTGGAAATTATTGTAATATTGGTTGGTAGTGCAGATTATTAAAAACGAAGACGTGAATTGAATTTGATGAGAAAATCAGGGTTTATCAGTTCACGAAAAATAATCAAAAATTAGGTAGGAGAGAATATGTATCGTGATACTTAGAGTAATACACACAACCTTGATGAGCCCGTCCCACCCAGGATGTTCCTCTCTAAGCGAGGTACATCTCCGGGGAGGACTTCCACCACTTCCCCCCATCTTATCCGATGGGTAGTTCGCGTTCGGTGGATGCTCCGCAGAATGACGGGTGGTGGTCGGTGCGTCGTCGTTGTCTTCTTGTTTTCGCGGATGGCCTCGTCCATCATCGCTTCCTCGTTGGCTTTCCTTCGGGCAGCGGCTTCTTTTTTTTTGTATTTCCCTGATGGATATCACTTCCGTGAAATCCATCTTCTCTTCTTCACTCTCTTCGTCTTTTCTTGGGGATTCTGTCCTCTGCGTCTTTCTGCGGACGCTTTCTGAGCGGCTTCGGCTCCTCTTCTCCTCTTGCATTTCTCCCATTGCTTTTGCCACGCTCTCCATGGCTTTTCTTAGTCCTTTTATCTCCTCTTCCATGTGCTGGATGGTTTTCTTCATCTCTTCTGCGGCTCTTTTCGCTTCTATTGCTTCTTTTTTTGCTTGGTCCCTTTCGTCTAGGAGTGTCTTCCTGTCCCTCAGCATTTGGTCGACTTTTTCCGCTGCCTTTTCGCTTGCTCGCAGTACCTTTTCTCCGCTCTTCATTGCTCTTGTTGCCTCGTTGTCTTCGCTGTCCGAATTCGATGTTGTTTCTATTGTCCTCCTTGCCCTGTTGCTAGCTTGGCTGCTAGCACGGCTGTCGTTCTTCTTTTTGGGTGGCATCTCAATAGTTCCTGTCCTCCACGGGTCCTGAAACATACAAAATCTATCAAATCCGGACTTAAAAAATAAAAATATTTTGCAAGACTTTCATAAATATAAAATGAGTGTCAAGAAACACTATTTGCGTTTAAAACGCTGTTTTCGTCGTCTGATTAGCTTTCGCCAGTTCGACTGATAAAAATCTGCTTCCGTCCGATCACTTTCTCAAAATCTGCTTCGCTTGCTTCTGAGTATTCTAGACACGTCCTTCATACTCGGCTGCTCGCTATCGACTCTTAGAGTAATATTGTGAGATGTCTAGGAAAAGCACAACTTCACCATAAACTAATGTCATGTGCCTGTTGATTGATCATATACCTATTGTACTTATTTTTTATTGTCATTGAACGGATTGAAGATTATGAAATGAGTTTCAAGGCTTTGTGCTACACATGTTAAAATCATTCCACTAATATTAATTAGTTTTTGTAGCTCCTGCATCACTGCCTTTTTGGGATTATTAGAACTGATCAAACGGAATTTTTATTCAAAAAATATCTCTATTTCCTAGCCTCACTTACCTCAAACGTGGAACGCGAAGTGTCAAAGGAGCCACAACCAATAAAACTGCATGAGCTGATGATTTATGATTGGTTGTTATTGTTCTGCTATCAGATGTTATGGTACAGGTTTTAAACTGGCGCCCTCTGCCATGACCAAAAATTGGAATACATGTAGTTCGATCTCCTTATATAGTCTCCATGATTTCAACCATTCCCAAATTCAAAAAAGTGGAAGAGGGAGTTCGTTGTTTTTTCTTAGTTATGCTATTGTTTCCAATGATCGAAGGAGAAGTAAGTTGTTGAATGGAAGGCGATAGCGAAATGAAAAGTCCGCTTAAATTTTGAGTTGGGTATTAAGTTGGTAAGGACGATTGGTATCCCCAATTCTGGTAACTATCACCTCCACTTCACATGTTATTATCGTGTATAGTTGTGTAGATCACGAAAGGCAAGCAATTACATGATTTTTCCAAGCCATTCAAATTTTTTTTATGTCATACTAGTTCATTATTGTGTTTTTATTGCTCAGTTACCAATTATCTAATGTTGTACTTTATGGCCCGCGCGGGCATAAAGAGAAATAATTTTTTGTTCAACTTATTAAATAACCATGTCGTAAGCTTCTTTAGACTTTTTTGGCAACAGATTTATAGTTGCTTTCTTTGCTTTTCCAATAATTTCGTCAGGAATTCCAAAATCTTTGTTCATTTTGACTTCTAACTTTGACACATATAAAGTTTATTGTGATATTATGACATTTACGTTTGTCAACATTGACCTATTAAACCGGATTTTTTAAAACAGTTATTTGTATTGAGATTGGATTGCAATAACGAACTAGTATGACATAAAAGTTTGTATGTACCGCAGGCATAAATAGATGTTTATGCCTTGAGGTCGACGTCTTACGAAGCTGAGGGCCTCTGACCCGAGGGTTTGTAAGTCGCCCGAGGATATACACATCTATTATGTCAACTCAGATACAGCGATATGCGTGCTTTTTAGTCCCTATGGTTCAGAGCTTTGGGTAAACATAAAAAGTGGTTATTTCCATTTTGTTCCATGCTGAATTTCTTCTCACTCAACTGACGTGACTAATATTTTCCCATGAAAATCTTGTGATAATTCTCAAACAATTTCCAGAATTTATTATCAATTGGATGATAATGTCATTTACACATGTAACACATAAGTTGAGAGAACGAAAACTATATCTATGTCTCTGAGAACTGCCCTTAGAAACTATAATATAGTATAAAAATTAACTACTGGACTGCCAATCAGCCATTTAAGTTGTTGTCAAGGATTTGTGATTTTTTTGGTAAGATCATCGGTAATTATTTGAAACTTATTTTATTATGTGCTGCAATTTGAAATCATTTATATATGTTATCTAAAACCGAAAAAATATGCTCAACATTGCTCAACTATTGCCTTGTTTGAAAAGCCAAATTTTATAAAAAAAACATATTTTTCATCTTCACCATTTTTCCATGAGAGAAGATCTCAAAAAGAATATCGTCCATTCATTTTCATGAAGTCAATTTACCTTCTACTTATCGCTGATGAATTTTCTATTCAATTCCCTTTTATAGGCACTTTGCCGATATATCCTGTAACCTAACCAGATGTAATACCTTGTTTCAGAGCCGATAACGACCCTTCTCGGTGGCCCGGAAATGTATATCAACAAGGGCAGCACTATGAACCTGACTTGTATCGTGAAACATAGTCCTGAACCTCCGCCTAGCATCTATTGGGCACATAACTCACAGGTAAGATGAATTTAACTACAATGAACAGGAAAATAAAGGTATAAGCTAAATGGCATGTTTATATTTGCTATTATATTGTATTTGTTTCTGATAAAAAATAGATATTTGGATGAAATGCTTCTAGAAAAGTTATAAAGGAAATGAAAATAATTCGTTTCCAACATCAGTTTATTGTAGGGAACGCTTTTTCCATATTTTCTTATACAGGCTGTCCCGTGAATGAGTATCGTAAACTAGAGGCTTGATAGATCCTTAAGAAATGGAAAATTGCAAAAAAAAAGTCTTGAGCTCTCCAAAAATAGTACCACGTCACTAGCTTATGGGAATTTGACATAATTGGTACTGTCGATGTGTTTTGGAGAAACAATAACCTACAAAAAATTGTAAATATGTACTCCCATTCCACGAGAAGATATGAAATAAAATGTGTATTTTTTTACACCTTCAAACAGCCTGTTTCTCACAAACTAAGAAAATTAGAGAAAAGTTGCATTTGGGTATTTCAAATATTTCTCAACGATCTATCATGTCTTCAGTTGACGGTATCTATTTACGGGACACCCTGTAAAATATGTTTGTTCGTAGAACACTCGGGAACTATCAGAAATCGTAAGAGGCATGCGCATGACATGCGTATTGGAAAAAGCGTTCGAAGAAACAATGAAAAAAGCGTTAGAAGAAACAATTTAACAGTTGGTGATTTGAAAATACTTTGATCGAAGGAAGAAATTCGCAGTTTTGCATCAGTTGCCAACAACTATCAGAATTATTGGTTGACCGGGATCAAATTTTTAGCTAGAAGCATGCGCGTTGCGATGCTGCTGTTGAAAGTGACAAGTGTGGTGACGTATTTTTGATATTTGGCATTGTTTTCGAGTTGAGCTACGGCAAAACTTCTTTTTAAGTATTGTAATGTTTGTTACAATAGTCAGCGTAGGTGCGGCAAAACTTGACAGCTGTTGTCTCCAAGAATTACAACAGAACTCTGGTAAAGAACTACAAGCTTTTGGAAACTACAAGCTTAGAGCAACTAAACCTTATCTTGGAAGATTGGGCCTGGAATATGGAGAGAGAAACCGGTGAAAATTACAGAGCTAATTGTGGAAACAATATGGAGCAGAGTTGCGAAAAAATGATGAAGATGTAAGTATTTAGTGGAGTGGAAGTTCGTAATTCGAAGCGAAGGAATTTGCAGATGTGCATCAGTTAGAGGAAGTCGAGCTCTGCTCCATTGAAATCGGAAGATTACTATGGTTTCATTATGAGACAGGGACACTCTGGCAGGACGGCGGAAAAATTTAACTATATCGCTCCAGTAGAACTTGCCTGGAGAGGTGGAGAAGCAGTCAATTGTGAGTTCATCATTCCAAACAGGAAGTGGATGATTTTTGAATTGAAACAGATAGATACCATATTAACATATTTCTCAAAATAGAGATTCTCAAAAACCTACTTTTTAGGAAGAGTAGAATATAATTTTTCCCTCCTTAAGACGGCTCAAAGTACAGAAAAAAATTTCTGAGAGTAAATGGCTGCTCCCCAACCCGAAGATCCCCAACCTTTGTCTAATCCGTGTTTTTAAAATTCTAATTGTTAAATGTTCATCTTCAAAAACAACTGATATTATCCCCAACAGCTAACCTATTATGGAGCAAAGAACAACCAAGTGGATGGTACAAAAAACACTTCAGTGGGAAAAAACAAACTATCGAAATGGACCATAGCAGCAGCGGAGGAGTCAGTGTTAAATACAAAAGAGATAAGAATAACTAACCACTCTATGCGGTGGACAGCAGTCCAGTTACCAGAGTTCAGCCAACTCAAACAGGCCACATAATATATTATGCAGATTGATTATAATCATTTATGGAATGTCTTAGCAAATATTCACAATGAGTGTCTCGATCATTTCATCAGTAGGTAATTTTGTCCAGCTTCCACATTTCCTCTCCTAAAGCCCCCAAAAACAACTGTTTAATATCACTTATTTTGAAAAAATTATTTTCTCTTGGAACTTCTCCCTCTGCTTTTCTCTGCTCCAGTTCAATAGGGTTAAATTCTCAATGATATGGTGGTGATCTATCCACCGTAATCCCACGATTTTCTGCAATTTCATATTTTTAAAATTTCTTTTTATGGAGGTAACACAATGAATATAGTTCTCTCACAGTGATAAATTGCATTGTCCATTTCTATTATACAGTTTTGAGGAAGAAGGTCCGTCATGAACTCGACCACTTTTTAAAGACATCAGAATTAATGTTCTTATGGTAGACACCGGTACCATTACAGAGATTTGCGAACGATATGTAATAAGTGCAACGTTATCAAGAATCTGTCGGCATTGACTGTGGATGTCCTTTACCACAAACAAACTTCTCAGTAGGCATGGTTCCATATCAAATAAAACACTCACAGATAAACTAGCTAAATGTCGTCAAATAATCAAAAATATTGGACAGTAAATTGAACACAACCTGAAGGTTCAATAATAAAATAGCTGTCGGCATGAAACATCGTTTTTCGTCAATGGCATGAGACAGCATGAGAGAGAGATAAACAAGACCTGTTTTGGTTTCTGCACAAGACAGTTGGCAAACTTCACGTAACTTCTTTTTATGTGAAACAAAGTCTACGCCACCAATCAATCTATCATGCATCAACTGTCATTTTTGCCAAAAAATATGTTAATAAACAGAGCCAGCAAAGTATGCTCAGATGTCTCATCATCTTCCATACGAAGACAGTATGGATCTTTGGCAGTCTAAATCCTACCATACGATGATTCAGACGTCAGTGGTCTTGCTTCTCACAAAAATCTCTTTTCCATCAATTTGGATTTTTTAATCACTTACAAATACAATTATTGTGATATTTCAATGAAAAAATGCAAATGTGTTAAGGTGATATAATTATCAATATTCCAAACCATCATTCTTAGGTTTCGAATAACACGCAATGAAAAATCTTGTTTTTTATGTTTATTGAAAAGATATTCCATTAACTCACAAATTACTAAAAAACTCAATTTATACCCATATTGAAATTTCCTCATGTTTCACTTCTATGAATCTGGTTTGTTCATTTTCATGAAAGTGGATACAATACTTTTATTGCAGGCAAGTAGCTATACATAAATAGAAAATTTGTGGTGCAGGTGGAAATAATGATATAAAATTGCGCTATTCAGGAGCACTCTGCGGTTTTTCTATTATGTTCTCGTCACTGCCGTATAAAAAAGCCGTAAATATATTGAATGGGAAATACTTTGAGCTCGAAAATGCTCCTGTGGAGTTCGTTTGTCAAAAATTGTTTTGTTTGTGAAATTTGTATTTGAAAAAAATACATGAAGGGTGCTAAAAATCACTTTCACTGTTTCTCGCATTAGAATTCCTTCACAATGTCTACCACAGTAACAAAAAAACCATTGAATATGTGGTCACAGTCGAAACGAAAATCTGTCAAAAATCGAAAACATGCGATATCAGTGGTGTTTTCACTTTTATTGGGAGATGTAGAAGGCGGAGGATTATCATAACGTCGGATAGTCAACCATCTATCGAGGTACTAAGTTCTGGTGTAATCAGTTTCAAAATGGTATGGCAATTCTCAGGTAAACTCAATGAACTGGGCAAAAACAAGATAGTTAGTTATCTGTGGATGTCAGGACACATTGGGATAGAGGAAGGTGATATAGCGAATAAACTAGCAAATAAGGGGACTGGAACATCCTTTTTGGGGGCCGATGCCCTTTTGCGGTAAAAGCTCCAACCTAATATCGGAAAACATAGGCAAAGCCTGCAAAAAGGAAATATAAATTACCTCACCCATAACTGGAAAAATGTACTAGGGCATAGATAATTGAATACATTTCTGGGTGACCACAACATTAACAACCTTGACCTGAGTGAATGAAGTCATGGCTAACTCTCTTCAAGGTCAACCATCGGTATAATGTCAGAAGTCATACAAAAAAAGAGGTTTTTTTGTGGATAGGAAGCAAGTAGTACCTACGTGCTACACCTTTGGCAGATATGAAATCTAAAATAATTGGGAAATATTGAATAAAGTTCCAGTCTGAGGTATACAATTACTCACTTAGTGGATATATTACTAATTTTTGTAGCCCAAAAAATTCCATTCATAATATCCTTCCTATTCGAGTCACATTAAAAGCCATATACCTATCTGTACTCCTACCCATATTTTGTTTGAGATAAACACTTAAACGAAACTTATTATTTTGGACCTTCGTAGGACTTCCATAAACATTTTCATGGAAATCTTTGGAATAATATTCTCAAGGAATAGCTTAAATCAAGTTGGAACTTGTCTCCCAAGTATAGATTGGGGGAAAAAGTATATGCCGTTACCATCTTATGGTTTTATTGCATGAATCAAGTGAGAAGCTTGATATGTTTTGACAATGCCAAGTGGTGAAGTTTTAGGAAAATTCTCCTGGAGAAAGATCCCAGGGACAGCAGCTGAGTTTCTTTTGACTTAATATATCACTTCAGGTTTAAGTTTATGACACAAGTCCACTACTACAAATTGAAATAAATGTTTATGAAATTCAGGCTAGAGTAATAATTAAGGTGAGGAAGGTAAGTTTCATGCATATAAGGCACAAGGTACCCAACTCACTTGGCGTTCTATTATTGCAATAAGTACACTCTAGTTTTTTCCTAAATATGAGAATGAACGTTATCGGAGATAAGGAGGATTTACGAATATTCAAGCTATTGATGATGACCGAATTCACCTATGAGTACAATCCAGTCATAATAATATATACTAGTTTATTTTAATAACAAAAGAAACAAACCTAAGCAGCTCTTACCTGCCAAAGTCGTTAAGTGGTAAACCCTCCTACTATCTAGTAGGGCTTGGACAATCAAAGACTATTCTGGGTAATCACAATCTGTTGAGATTAAATGAATGCATAAATCAAACAAAAACTGCACTGCAAAGAGTTTCAACAGAAATCCTAACGGAACATTGTCGCCTGAATGGGCACATGAAAAATCTCAAAATAGTGGAGGGAGAAGAATGTAGATTTTGTGTCATGGAAGAAGTAACATCCATCCACATACTTCCAAATTACACACAAAAATTCATAATCCTAGGGCTCAGCACCTGAGATATTACTGGATAGAATAGTTGAAGTCTGCAGATATCCCAGAATTTCTCTGGGAAATAGAACTAGGAGCTACTTTTGTCTCAGAGACTCTCCTCGGAAACTAAGTGGGAATAAGAGGACACAATAGAGTTGTCAGGTCTCAATAAATGTCAACCAAGAACATAAATGCTTTATTAAGTCAAAAAACGAATAGGTAGATACAGAGTCAATACAATATAACATACACAATCACAATATAATATACACAGTGTCCGTAAAGTATGGAACAAATCCATTTTTAGCTAAACAGACCCTTTTAAGAAATAATCCTGGAACACGTCGACTTTTGATTTCAATTGACCGTATTTTGAAATGATAACCCAATATACAGGGTGAATTATTTTCGAGTAATGACGTCAACGTAATTTTTAATAAAATACCCCCATTTTGTTTCAATTTTCGGATTACTCTAGCTGAGCCAATTCCAAAAATGTATCATATGTTGATTCCAATTGGTATAGGGTGGACAAAAATACAATGGTTTTGTGTGTGCTCATAAAGTAACGCGTAACATGCTTTTTTCTACTAACGTGCGGAAAGTGAATCTTTTCCGCACTAAAAAGCGTGGGGAAAGAGTCACTTTTCCGCACTAGTGCGGAAAGTAAATTTATTGACATTTGAGGAATATACTGACATTTGAATATTCAAAATATGTATTTTGTATATCCAAGTTTACCAAATGACTGAAAAATTAAGAAATTTATTAGAATTCTGCTATGATTTTCAATAAAGAGGAACGCGTACGCTTCAATAATTTTTTAATGGCTGGTATAAGCCTCATCAAATGATTGTCAAATAATAATAAATATCTGACATTTCTCATCTGTCACTTTGAATCAACATAGCAACAAATAAAAAAATAATCGTCAGTCAATACTCTACGTTATCAAAACCAATTTTACCGTCGCAGCTTTTTCTAAGAGATAATTTATCCATAGAAGAAAAAATAGTGTACCTAACACGTGCGTAAAGTGACTTTTCCGCACTAGTTAGGTAAACTACTATATTAGTTGAATTGACAATATTATCAAAAATACTTATAGTCAAGCGGACAGAATATGGAAGAAATCATTTCTTATCAATTTAATTTATTTATCAATTTAAATATAATAATAAATACCTTTATATTTAGAATGACCTGCTTGCAACAAGCAAATATTCTTTTAGTTCTCTTTTGAATGCATTAACTGACTCTCACCCCCTCAATTCTTCTGTCAAGTCATTAAATTGCTGTAGACCTTTAGAAAATCATGAGTTTTCTCACGACCACATAGGAAAGTGATGTATATCGCACCATACAGTGCCTCGGGCTTATATCAAACTAGCGTGCGAATTACTTTCCACACATGAGCGGAAAGTATCTTTCCGCACGCATGCGGATAATCAGTCAAATGTATAATTTTTATTAAGCTGTCAAGCTGTCAAATATATAATTTTTAATTAGATTCACCTATGTAATATCTACATTCCAAGCGATCTATTTGAAAACTGGATTTTTTTTCATTTGCTTGTTTGAAAAAAATATAGGACGCGGTCGTGGATCGAACCCTCAATTCATTCAAATTATTAGCTCGTTTAAATGCATGCTGGTAAATGCTTCTTTTTTAAAATCCCTAAAGAAAAAAATCATTTGGAGCATATAATTAATCTTTGTTGTATGGGCACAAAAGGAAAGTCTTTTGTTTAAGGTTTAACTTATCAGTATACTCTAAATTTACTCCTTCAGGATCACACGATCTATTTGAAATCATGTCATAAGGAGCATTTTTGAAAAATACATTGAACATATTTGCAATCTCTGAAGTTATTTTGATCATCTTGTAGTGCGATACGCTGTACTTTACCACTACCAATATTTCTAGTAAAATCTGTAACAAGTTTCCATGCGCTTTTTGCGGGATTTTCTGAAGTTGAGATTAAATTTTGATAATATTCCTTTCTGGTGGATTGTGAGAGTTTCATATGTTCGTTTTTGTTGTTGTTTATGAAATTCTCTCAGTTGAGGGTGAGCCCTTGGTAAGGCATTTATATTTTTCACTGGATTTCTGAACATCCGTATTTATTTGGTGATCGTAGGAAAAATACTAACTAACAAAAGTGAAAAAATGTCACTTTCCGCACACGTTATGTAATAAAATACTTTAGCACGACTGGTGTTGACAGTCCTGATATGGAAATCATTTCGAATTCTTTTATCATGGGTGTGAACATGATGGTTATAAGTGATTCTATCTTGTAGGTAGTCAGGTGCATATATAAAAATTTGAGTTTGATGAAGGAGCATAAGTACCTATCTCTAATTGAGAGCCAGTTTAAAGATATCCGCATCTCGACAGTATGGGTCAATCTGGGAGGCTCTATTCTGCAACTTTTGGAATCGATTCCTTCTATTCTAATTTAATAGCTATAATACTGTTGAGCAGTGAGTGAGATTGGGTAGTATTAGAGAATTCAATAAAACCAGTCTTGTCAACTTATAGTTAAATATTGCGAACATCTGGAAAATTCATTACAAATGCAATTGTTTTTATCAAATAGTTTGCATGCTGTTTTAATTCAAGCTGTCTATCTATAATATCACCCATATATTTAAACTTGTTAACCAGATCAATTTTCGAATGCCCAATCATTATTTCATAATCGTGCTCTACAAAGAGTTCATATTGCTGCTCATTAACAATTATGATGAATTCGATTTTTCTACAATTGGTCTTCAATAAATTAGCACAACACCATTTATAAACAATTCCTGAGCCTTTATTAATCCTTGTCACGATACTTTTTATTTTTAGAGGAGAATAGTTAATGGAGTTATCATCTGCAAATGAGTGAAATTAACATTTAGTCTGTATGTCTGCAAAGTCATTGATATAAATCAATGAAAGTGAAGGAGCTAGGACACTTCCTTGTGGTACACCTCGTTTGTTTCTTTATTCCTCAGACACAATGTTCTGAATTGTCACCGCTTGCCTTCTATTTGCTAAATAGTTTAAAATTCATGCCAATACTGTACCATCAAACCCTGCTCTTTCCTATTTGTTTAAGATCCTGCTCCTATCGACCGTTTCACACGCCCTTTGGAGGTCCAAGAAAATACCGACAGTAACATATTTTCCATCAAAATATTTTTTCAAATCAGAAGATCAGAAGCTTCATTAGATTTTGCAGCTTCAAAAAGTGGTACAATGGTGGAAACCTTGATATCATCTGGTACTTCTCCAGATTTTAAAAAAGTATTGACAACATTTATCAAAGGCTTAGCAATATTGTTATAGGTATTTCTTATAAATGCCATGCCTATATCATCTGGACTGTTTTTATTGGACATGAGAAAATAATTTCTGTTCAATTTCGATTTCTGGAAAATCAGTGCTGGTCACATTATTTGGAACCAACGTTTTAAGTGTCTTCCACAATTCTGTTGTATCATGTCTACAGTCATCTATCTCATGCTCGTAATATTTCCGTTTTTCATCTCTCATTACCCTAACAGCAAGACTTATTTTCTCTTAAATGTTTTATTCTCTTCTGCTCTATTATTCATAAAGTTCTGATAGCTTTTATCTTTTTCTCCACTGTCTGCTTAACAGTATAGTCCCGCCACTCTTTATATCTTGGGAAAATTGTTATCAATTTTTTAGGAGCTACATATTATATTTATTAATAATTTCATCATAAAAGCATTGATATTTTTTTATATCGGTTTCCCAAAAACTCCAAGTAACTGATAAATACATAGGGTAACTATCAAAGCCGCGCCTCAGCTGCAGACTATGTGGCATGGAGATCGAGACCGTGACCCATATCTTGTCTGACTGTGAGGCACTGCACTCGAGGAGACGGGCAATCTTCGGAGAGGCCAATGTGCCACCTGAAGTATATGGCACACATCCAATGGACCTATACCGTCTACTCGAAGGTACGGGGATAACTGGATGGGTGGACTAAATATGGGAGCAGAGTACAATAAGCCAATAGGCTGCAGTGCTCCCGGCATCTGAACGGCTCCCAAAATGGAAAAAAAAAATCAAAGCCGCAGTATAGGTATGTTAACAGGGCACTGTGAGCTCAACAGATACGAAATGCCAATAGGGTTACACACCAAGCCATGTGCAGATTCTGTCACCTGGAGGAGAAAACTATTGAGCACATCCGATGCCAGGTGATGGGAAGCCGGCGGCAAGAAATCACATGAGAGGTTCAGTTCCAAAACTAATGAGCTGTTTGAAATGATTTGGGCTCCACAATCCAGAAATAGAATATCATATTACGTTCTCAATGTAACGCTCTCTATCATATTGTTAGTTTATCGTATGCCGATAATATCAGGTTTTCATCTATTCCGAATTGTCTATCAAAAAAGAATCAAGCAATTCAACTATCATTCATGGATCAGAATGATGCGAAAGTGGATGTGATGGAATGAGCTTTTAAAAATGTGTAACGACTTCGATGTATGCATGAAAATCGTTGTGAATTTAATAGGAAATCGCTACTTATACAGGAATCAAATTTATCGGCAATATTTTGAAATGTATACTTGAATGTTGGAATCTTTATATTTGGGCATAGCAGTCCCACGAACTCTTTGAAAAACTTTAAATTGGAAATGTTCCGAGTCGTAAACTTGGGAAAGTATGTCAGATTACTCTACTCAAAACCACATTGTTTTGTTATAAATGATTGTTTCGTCTTTTGAAATCTTTTTAAATCCACTCATAATTTTTTTCATGGGGAGAAATTAATTTTTCATTCAAATAATATGGAAAAGGTTGTGGTAAAATTTCAACTCGATCAAATGTTTCTAAATTCAGTTTGGAGAGCACTGTATTGCTATGTTTTCATCAACTTAGGGATTTATCAATAAATAAACCTGAAAACCCCACTGAGAAAGCTTGTTCTATTTGTTTGTAATTTAATTTCATACAGGATGTTTTTGAAATGACACTTACAACGTTTGCATGTAGATACCTCTCGTAAAATTGGGAAAAATTATATAGGGATTAAGGGGTACAGCATATTTACTTTTCGGAATTTTTCGTATTTGCTCTCGCCTATGGTGAAAATTAACTATATATTATGAGTTTTTTCTTCATTGAGGTGGAGTGAATTTTCTCCACCTTACCTCATTACATTCACTTTGCAAAGGGACATTGGATTCATCCGAAATGAGAACCAATGTATCATCTACACATAATGTGAAGTGAGTAGAAAGCAAAAACATCATGAGTTAATTTCACAAAGTTCAAATATCTGCACTCAAAATGATTGGTAATTGTTATGACTTTTTTGGCAAGCTAGTAATTCATTTCCTTATTCAAAAAGTTTATGATGTGAATTTGTCGGAGTACTCTAATAAACTTTGTAGTTTTCTCTTGACTATTAAAACTCATTGTTTGCTATTGATGAAAAATTATTTACATCGTAGTGACTACCTTTAAATATTGCAAATAATAAAGCTTCTGAAAATGTGAATGTTTACTGGGAGTGAGCGTTTATGTTTCTGCATTTATATAATCCCGAAAAGTATTGAGGCTTTCTCTATACATTCAAATTCATCGACCATAAGGTAGATGAAATTTAATTCCACTAGCTTGTTGCTGCACTTTAAACTTAAAATAGATATATTATGTGATATGCGTTATCCTATAATATTTGGGTGGATCTATGGATTTTCATATCCACTATCAAAAATCTATTATCACTCTCTGAGAATATATTGTCTCTTAATTCAGTTCTTAGAGAGATATATTCTAGGAGTGACAACTAGCATACACAACTGAATTTCTGAACACTTTCTGTGACATTTATGAAGAGAGGAAGAATGATATAGTATGGGACCAGAGATATATGTCTTGCCACGCAAACCGAGGGTAGTAGAGTGCGCCATCTTATAGTGTTAAGGAAGGCTATCCATATTTATGATTAATGTTCCACTTCACTCGAGGGCTTTGCTGGAAATGTTCACAGTGACATAAACTGTGCGATAAAACTGAAAGATTTTCGATGACACTTTTAAGGATCGGTCCGTGCTCTTCAGAAATCACCGGAATCCGTTTTCTTATCGTTGACCGAAAACTTATTATAAACTGTGATGAAACGTTAAAACCAAATATTACTTGAAATATTTTGATTTTTGTCGATGTTAGCGGTTGTTCTTCGTGAGAAAATAAACATCAATCATGGTGATAAATGAAATTTTTATTCACACGGTAATAATAATTATTTGGAGAAAAAGGGTTCGAAACATTATTTTCAATGTTCCTTTGGAGAGATTTTGGTCAAGTTTCATAATAGGGCGTCCTAGGTATATAATTTCCCCGGTAATCGCCTAAAACTCATTAATCATATTTTTCCATGACTTGCATTCGTTGGAAAACGCTGGAAACATTTTTGTTTTCTCGATAATTATGTGGAAATCTGTGCAATTTCTGGAATAGTTTGCCAAATAACAATAATGTTTCCATGATATACAAGGTAATCAATCTTGCTTTTATATTACATTCACTCAACTGCTCCAATTCTTCTTTCCCAAGTTTCCATTTATTTGAGACGAATTATTTGTATGAGTAACTTTGAAACTTCAAATTAATCGAGATTTGTGACATTACATCTCATGTAAATACATTGCTTTATAATAGCACGAAGAATTTTTCTTGAGCAGTTTGTTTGTTCCCTTGAAGCCATAATTCCACGCTATTTGGAGTGTTTTGAGAAAATAATTAGATTTTAATCGAATCCAGACTTGGAAAATATTTTGCAATTCTCTTTTGATCGGTGTTTCTACCGTTTTGAGAAATATGGATATATGAATAGGAAAACTCGAGAGGGAATATTAACCTGTCGTTCTATAAAGAGCAAGCCTCTAATGGGATATGATCCATTCAATGAAATCTCATGTCGACATTTACATCAATAATTTTAATAAACCACAGTACTAGCAGTAAAATACTCTACAAATGGCAAAATAAATTAACATCCCTTCCACTTGTATTGATCGTTATTCCATTGTGATCCACAGTCCGGGATTAGTCTCTCAGAGATCTTGGACGAAGAATATCTATCTTCAGTGGATGAGGCGCGAATACACCGAAACCGGTCTACAAAGGATGCTGCCCATTTTGATAGCAAACCAGAATGGTTGGTTAAGTCTTTTAGATCATACCGACCCCCTTCGAATAAGAAGTGTAATTTAATGTCTGTCAAAGCATAAAACTCGGAAAGTAATTGTTTCTTTCCAAATTGAAGTTTTTTTGAAAAATATTTTCCAAAACTTGTAAGGCGTTATGTTATTATTGAATTTCCCATTCTTGCATATTTATTGGCTTGATAAATATTTCTCATTTTCTCATTATTATTATTATTATTCGACGAGTTTATTGAACATCTACTTAGTCATTGAATACTTGAGTTAATTCTCTATTGAGATATCTGACCATTTTATGATCCATGCAAATTGAGCCATACGAATTCATGTGTTTGAACTTCCAACAAATTTGCTTTCAAAGTAGTACATATAACCAAATGAAGAATATCTTGTCTTGTTACACACTGAGTATACAGTATTCTTAAAAATGACAAACACCTTAACTTTTCCACCCAAATCTATTGGTGAAAATACTAATAATAATAATTATATAATAATAATAAGGTACAAATATAATTCTGTTGAAAAAGATAATGTAAAAATTGGAATCGTTGAGTGATACTACAAAAAATATAGCGTAATTTCAACATACTCCAAATATATTTCGCAATTTTCCTAGCTTTAAGCTTCAATTGTGTCACGAAGAAGTGAGTTCACATTTTCGTTTCATTGTATTATAAATCGGAAAATCAAACAGTAGTGTGGAATAGTATGTTGTATAATTAGTGGGAAAAGCATAATATTCCCAAACGACTAAGATAACTACCAGAAGAGGAGCGTAGCGACGAGTCTGGTATCACAGGAGTTCAGGAATATGCTTTTCACACGAATTATACCCACTATTTTTTCTTCGATCGTTGATTTACATTTGAAAAATTGATTAAAGTAGTAATCCAGTAGGTTTAGATATGTTTCTCTATGTCCATATTGAAATATAGATGTGGTAACCATGGATTACGTTCTCATGACAAAAGTAAAATAATTGTTCTCCTATCGAATATATTGACGAATCACCTGAAAATAAAGTAAAAGTGATTAAAAAAATATTCAACACCCCTGCCTCGACTTCAAATGAAAATGATCGAAACGGGATAAACCAAACAACTAGCCATGCAGCTTCAAGGTATATAAATTCTCGTTGCCGTCCAGTACAATTTACAAATTGTACAAACTGTACAATAAATGTAAATTTTAACAACAATCAATTTGTGTTCAAGAATACCGTTATAAATTGGATGTTTTTTTTATTTCTTTTGTAACAACTTTATCAATATAAAAATTGAAACCATACTTTGTTTCATTTTATTGTAATAATCCATTTGTGAGAATATTGCCGCACTGTTATTTTCTAATTGCTTAGCAACTGCCCACTATTCTGGAAAGTTGAGCTTTGCGCATAGAAAACAGGTCAAAATAGTGTCACTTCTCCCACGATCGGAGAAAAAATAGTTTCCTTCCCATGAGTATTAGTACAATACAGTTCGGCGTTGAAAACTTATCCAATCAGGTACCATTTCATGTGAATCAATTGAAAATGGCTAGACATACGTAATAAAGCAAAAGCCCTGGTACCTGGTGAGGTAATTTCAAAACCAGGTTCATGTTACAACAAATATATCCTCTGTGATCTTGATGAAGGATAATTCAAATTGCTCCGTGCAGGGTCACAATGAATATCAATGAATAACTTTTGCAACAGAAGTAACCAGTTAACCAAAAAAGGAATCCATCCAAGAATAAAGCTTCCAATATATTCAATCATCTCACTTCCCAAACAGACATACAATTGAACATGACACTAAGAGCAAGCACCCATTCGAATCTGGTAATTGCGGTGAAAATTTACGAATAATTCATCAGTAATGGCTTATTTTTCCAAAATTTTCCATTTTTCATCAATATAAATCTTAAAGTCTGAAAAAATGACCAGGTCGTCAACATACATTAGGGTCAATACATCATTTCTGTCATCAATATTTATATATTGAGCACCTATATCGTGGAAGGAAAATTTCAAAATTTGCTATCAACTTTGCGAACAATAGAGTGCTTAAAAGTTCCTCTTGTAGAACGCGCGATGTTTTCCTGGGATTTTGTTAGGCAATCTGAAAACTATAGGGTAAATCACATCAAGTTAACTTGGAATTCTCATTTGGGGAAAAAGTAGAGACAGCATATCATAGACTGGTAGCCTATGACACGTCTAGGCTTCATTATATTGGATGAAAGCCGTTTCCACCATCGAGTTAATTGTGGAAAACAAGTAGAATAAGGCACAAGACTCAAACCTGCGCTACAGGAAACATTAAAAATCATATTCAGAAAAATATAACCAAATGAGGTATCTCCGTAAAATGTATCTCACTAATGTTTTCAGCATCTACTGAGGGCAAAATCCTCAGAGTACATCAGTCAATCGTTTTTTCTTTCACCTTTCTATACATTTTCAACATTCGCTTATCAGTCCTTATTATCGCTTGGATTTGTATGCCATTTTTTTATTATGAAGTAGTACCCATGGAATGCATGCAAGTACGTGTCATCCATTTATTTATTGTTCTATCTTTGTGAATATTTTCAATGTCCCCTGTAGAGTGGTAATTTTACAGCCAGATTCACAATCGGTGGTAAACTCTCAGGATTAAGTAACCTTAACCGAGAGAATAACCATTGGAAAATGTTCCACAATCATCGTTTAAATAATGATTAGATAACTTATGAAATTATATCAAATTTTGTTGTGTTGGTATGGAAACCATCGAAAGTATGATGTTCTATGCCAAATAGAAGGAAAAAGATGGCATTTGGAGGTTATGTTTTACAGTTTTTATACTGGAGCTACTAAACTACCCCACGCTTCAATTGTAGGATGGGAAATAACCTCCTCAATATCTTCCAACAGACTTTCTACTGTCCACTTCGACAAATGAAATTTGTATGAAAAATCGTGACTGTCGAGTTCTTGGAAATAATCACATATTGGGCAAATAATTTTTGGCCATCTGACTCCATCGTCACTGCTATAGGCATTAACATCGTACTCTTTCATATTTCTAATTGTTTGTAATTAAAAATAACAATACACAGTTTTGACAGTTGATGCAGTTTACAATCATAAATTAGGTTAGATTTCCTTGGTTAGTACAGCTACCCGTACTTTGGGTTGCAGTTAAATTTTTCAATGGTTAACCTATACTTATACCCTTGACCACATATTGTGAAACCCAAATTTTGTCGTAACCGTTGGATACATTTTAACCATGAAGTCACCTAATTATTATGTGCTATTATTGTGAAACTGGCTGATAGTAGGATAGTCACGTCCGTGACTGCAAGTGGGACAAGTGGCCCGAGTTTGAGTTGTACACAGTGAGCTGAAAACATTGGTACATTTTTTATATGTATTGCATTGAGTTTTTGATATGTAGTTGACGAAATTTTTTAATTACAGTGGCGGGACTAATTGGAATTCCAAGATTTTGAGTGTCAAGTTCTTCTCAAACAAAATGATTTACATGGATAGATATCAATGATCAAAAAAAAAACGTCCGATCTTTCAGATTCCATCCTTAGCTGCTATAAAGTATTCATATGTCTTACATTCGACAAAGAAAACGCCCTCAAGTCATAATCACCTACTTAGTATCCTTAATAGATGAATGAGAGAAACAGAGAAACAGTTACCGATCTGGTAGCTGGACACTGAACCCTGAGGAATCATCTGCACAGGATGGGCAAACTAAGTGAACCTATGTGCAGAAAATATGGACTGTACGATCAAACAACTAGGTACTCACATACTCAGCTTCTGTGAGAACTTACAAGGACTTTGAAGAAAAAATATTACAACCATCAGAACTACGGAAGATACCTCCAGTTAAACTGGTGGCCTACAAAGAAGACACGAAACTTTTGGAATGGAATTAGGTAGATAACATGGGTGATGGTACAAAGATTCAGTTCCTGGGCTGTTGAGTATAACCCATACGTTTGGATGAATGGAATGAATAAAATATAAACAAAGCCATTAACCATATTGCCGTTACAAAGTCACAATTTAACAAAGTTTATGGATATCGATTTTTGATATAATGGCACCCCAGAAGTTTAATCCAGAGGCATTGGATGCCATCATACCAAATGGATATGAAAAGTAGTTTAGTTGGTTGTGACTGTTCAATCGTACTAAGAAAAAAGCTGACTGGACATGGTTAAACCAATTCATAAAACGAAATTCGATTATAAGCCTGTAGTCCAGTCGGGTTAGCATGAAAGGTGGATGTAAGAGTAGTAGGCAAGATTTTTAATGGAATCCCTCAAAAATATGATGGTTGATGATAATCGATTGCTTTTACCGGCTTTTAGGCTGTGCTAATTGCAAAACAACTGGGCATGGGCCTGCTTTTCGCCATTTCACTCGAAAAGTATCAAGTTTATCGTGCATATTAATGGGAACAAAGTTATAGAGCGAAATTTTCTTTTTCGCTAGCTTGTTGATCGTTTGTCTTAAATAGTTGATCAAATTAGGGATTCAATAACTCGGGATTTAATGATACGAATTGAACATCCTTTAAGTGGGTACTTTCAGATTTCCATTGAAATAAGAAACTGCACAAACTGCATTGTTACTGAGGTAAAATTTCAACCACTTTTTCAAACTAACGTCTGAGTCAGTTGAGCCGAAAAAATTGTTGATTAAATCATTGCATATCATAGCTGTAACCTTATAGTATGTGTAAAAACATTATTGTAAGTTTAAACAGTTTTTTGTGGCATATGTCTTTATTCTAACAATGTCTATTTCTTTTACCTAATGTTTATTAACAATTAGATAACTCAGCAACTAAATAGAATATCGAAACCGCGTTTGTTACATTCGGTTCGTGAATAAATAAGGTATTATTAGACAAATTATTATCAACATTTTTTCATAAATTGCATTAGTATTTTGCGTCTGAAAAACAGCTGTTTTTAAATTTTTTTCACATATTCTTCCGCTGTGGCTGCTGAAATGAGAATTTTTACATTTTGAACCACGGAATTTAATAGCAAATTTCACGCTTCATGACTTTGTCTCCATAAATATACACGATAAACTTAATACTTTTCGAATAAAATTCGAAAACATGGCGAAAAACAGGCACATTTTCAGTTGTTTCGGCTATAAACTGTTATTGTGCAATTAGCACAGCCTAAAAACCGGTGGAGGCAATTGATTATCAATAACCATGATATTTTTGAGGGATTTCATCTAAAATCTCGCCTACTGCTGCCACATCCATGTTAAGATAGTTTCTGGGCTAACCCGACTGGACTACTGCTAACGCATATTTCAACAGGGTATGATGCCTATAGCTCTTCCAAAATATTCCATTTCTGTTGCGTGTATCCTACTTTTCTGTTGTTTTGCTAAGACCCAAGATTTACATCCAAAATAATGTTAGTATCGGTCGATATAGTGTTTTAAAAACCTCCGTCTTTCTGGAAGTTTGAAATTTTCTGAATTCCAATGTTGATATCGGCGTCTTGTGTTCCTCAATCCAACTTTACCCCTCAATATTGGAAATAATCTACTTTCTATTTACCATTTACTATTTTTGCTCTATCGATGAAGGTGGTTGAGTTTTCTCTTTTTTTTCTTCTTACCATTACTTTTGTCTTATTCATGATGTTCATCCTCATGTCATTTCCATACATGACTGTATTCTATACAATGTTTATGTTTACTTGCAAGTCTTCACTTCCAGACAGTGATACAGCATCATCTGCGAATGCATATACCTATCAATATAAAGATATAAAAACTATGGCGACATTGCTCATTATCGCGAGCAAACGGTTCGGCCATGTCTTTATTGTATTTAATAAGCATTTTTCTATGCCAATACGAATCTTTATTGAATTAAAAGCTAGATAGCTGTTTGTATTGCTTTGTGAAAGCTTTCAGAATTGTAAAGTTGAAGAAAAAAAAGATTATTGTGAGGTAATGTTTTGAGTAATAGATTGTCCCACTAAACATGAAAACATAACTCAAACATATCTAAATGTTATGTTACATTGTGACTTTGGGATGTTATTCAGAGATATGCCTGATATTACAGATACGTTGCATATATAGCACGTTGTGCCTCTTATAAATATTACAATGTAATGTATAATGATAAACATTACATAAATGTGTCATATTTAATGTAACGTCAATGTAAGTTTATTACTCATATTTAATGTATCTTCAAAACATTCATTCAACTGCATTCGTATAATGTTACATATCGGTACCCCTTTATAGTTTTATTTTATTTTACTTTGGGGTATGCAGGGTGGAGCAAAAAGCATGGTATAC